>JBBPCY010007611.1:0-15810 GCA_037974405.1 Brachyalestes nurse
GTTACAGAGACAGTCTTACAGTCATTAGTTACAGGGACAGTCTTACAGTCATTAGTTACAGGGACAGTCTTACAGTCTTTAGTTACAGAGACAGTCTTACAGTCATTAGTCACAGGGACAGTCCCCCTGGAGACACAGAGGGTTAAGTCTTGCTCAAAGACACAATGGTAGAAAGTGGGGGTTTGAACCTGCAACCTCGTGGTCATGGGGTTCACAGGCAATGACTACCACATCATTTCACTATGTTAGGTTATAAAATGTGAATCAGTTTGACTCCAGCAATTTAAACCTCCAGAAAATGGTGGAAATTAAAATGAAAAGCATCCCATGAAAATGTGAGTCAATTTAAACCTCTAGAAAATTAAAAGTGCTGTCCTAGGTCATGCACTTCAGGCACTTTGTTTCTTTGTTGACAATCTAAATAGTATTTTTTTTTTAAAACATGGCCCATGGTGGGAAATACAATGTGATCTATCAGTGGTTCTCACACACCAACATGTTCAGTTTTGTAACTAAAGCAGAGGGAAGTTATAAAATTGCATGTTTCAGCATATTACACTCAAGATCCTCCAAAACAAATGTTTTATAAAACAGCTAAAGCAGCACGGATTCAAACGGACCCCAAAAGAACACTGAATGTGTACAGAACACTGAAAACATTTATTTTGTGTTCACCCAGTTTGTCCCCTTTCAATTAGGAAATTAGGAAATAAAAAAAATGCCAGTTATTTTTATAGACATTAAATGTTGAATGGGGTCAAACTGAATTAAGAGAACTCAGTGGTTCAGATCTAAAGTCAATCAGAGTGGACTTGATGTTAAAATAATCATTGTAGAGTAACTGAAATTCACAGAGATTTCTTTACAGTGGTGGTGAATGGAACCAGTGGTCAATGCCTGCAACACAAATAGTATAATAACTTTCATATAATAACTTTCTCTGGGGCAGCTTTTAGAGGCATTAACCTTTTTCAACATCTGGCTCTTCTCATCCCTGCCATGAACGACTCTGGTAAGTTTCTTTAGAACAAAGTGTTTCACACCAAACCCACTGTGAACGATTTTCAAGTGTCAGGGCTACTTTATTGTCATCAGCAGTCGTGAACACGTACAAACTCCAAAAAGTTGGGACACACAAGCACTTTCTAAAGATGCAATAAAAACTTAAATCTGTAATTTGGTATTTCACTTGAATTATTAACAGACAAAAGGATAAAGAAAAGATTTCCGGTGTTTTCACTGACAGACAATTCTATTTTGTACAAACAAACACATTTAGAAACTGATGCCTGCCACACACCCCAAAAAATTCGGAACAGAGGCAAAGCAAGCCTGAAAAGGTTTATGAGACGTTTCTCCACGGACCACGGTGCAACAGATAGCAACAACAGAGTGAAAGTTACGACAGGAACAAAACAAAATACAATAAATGGACACAATTTGTGTCTTGTTTGTTTTGCCTCTTGTGTAATATCGTACTAATGGTGCAACACTAGTCACTCTGCAAGGTTTACATCCCGTTTACACTGTACTGTTACTTTACATCACTGTAATGTTGTTGTTGTGTTTATTTTATTGTTTGTTTTGTTTCTGATGTAACTTGCACTCTGTTGAACGTTGCTGTATGTCGCTCTTTGGTCAATGGACAAACGTCTCATCACACTTTGTACATGGATAGAATTGTGGCCACTGTCCACATGCTATAGATAAAAATCACTGGAGTATCTTCAGGTTGTCCAGTGCACTGGGAAATGTTGTTTTTCACAGTTGTTTAAACAGATACACCATAAACAGTTACACAGCAACAATGTACAGTAATGTAATGTAACAGTATAGTGTTGCAAACCTTTCAGAGGGACTAGTGTTGCACCAGTGTAACACAGGAGGCAGTTACAGCAATGAACAAAGTGCAGGTTATGACAAAAACAATACAACAAGTAGACAATATAGCAGTGTAAAAGTGTGAAAGGGATGTAAACCTTCCAGAATTAATAATAATATTGCTATATATTACTATACGCATATTATTGCCCAGGAAATAGCAGCATTGAACCACAGAGTGTAAATTGCACCTCAAATCAAATCGAGTAACAGGGCATGTATCTGCCTGTAGTTTCAGGAAACAGTAAGCAGAAGGTAAAGGGGAGGTGCTATTGATAGTCCAGTGTGTAATATGAGTGTTATATACAGTATAACATTTACATTTACATTTACGGCATTTAGCAGACGCTTTCATCCAAAGCGACTTCCATTCCTTAACTACAGGGGGCAGTCTCCCTGGAGCAACTTAAGGGTCTTGCTCAGGATCCCAGTGTTCCACAGTTTTACCCTGGAGGTGAGCACAAGTGTGTATTTTAATCCGTGCACTGCATCCGAGTCGCTACAGTTTAGTTTTGCCTGTGTTTGGAGACATTTGAGGATGTTTGGTCAGTGCCAGCATTTAGTGCCAGCTCTGATTGATCAAGTCCATTAATTACCCAGTTGCTCTCGGTGGCTGGAATTAATGGGCCTTGTTGACAGGGAGAGCCGTAACCCCGTGTTCTCCTGACAGCTCCTATTGATTGCGGAAATTTGTCAGCGCTGAAGTGTCATGGGCGCGGCGGCGGGGGTCTTGACCCCGCGTGTCCATGGTGACGGGAGGAGCACGAGGAGACATGAAGTGTCTCGACCAGACATCCGTTCTTCCTACAGGAGGGAAAAAGGCTACAGCAGGTGACATTTCTGAGAGCTCTTAAAAGGTTTTCAGTGTATCTGTTTAAAGAACTGTCGAAACCAGCATTTCCCAGTGCACTGGACAACCTGAAGATACTCCAGTGATTTTTACTGAACGCTGTTGCATCTATAGCATGAGGACAGTGGCCACAGTTCAAAGGGACTTTACTGTCCCTAAGAGATTAATAGAACTGTAACAGGGACTCCAAGCTAAAGTGAGCCCAATGACCAAGAGGCAGCTGGTGGGCTGGTGATTAGGGAGTTGCCCCTGTGATTGGAAGGTTATGAGTTCAAATCCCAGGACTGTCAGTGGCACCACTGAGGTATCCTTGAGTTTGTTAAATGCAGAGAATGAATTGTGTGCGGTGCTGTATTCATGCATGACAAAAATGGTCATTATACACTTCAGAAATGCCTTAATATGGCTTTAGTGGCCTCGGAAGATCATGCAGCGAAACAGAGAATAAAAGTCAATTGGTATTTATTCAGAGGGTGTGTTTAAAGTGTGAGGGTTTCAGGAAAATTTGTTAAAATGAATGTCATTGGCAAACAACTATGTATTACAAACCCAGCCGATAGATATCAGCTTGAAAATTGCAGGAATATTCCCAGTGTTTTTAGGAATACGCAGTGTTTCCTCACTCCTGCCCTGGAGACCCCCCCTCCACACATACACATGCCACACAGTCTGGGTAGCATACATATGCAAATAATATCATTTGCTAATTGCCAAGGTCGAGGCCGTATTAACCCGATGGGCTTTAGGGCCTGTAGCCCTGGGGCCCCAGCAAGTACAATTATGAGTCAAACTAAAAACAAATGGAAAATACGGTGGAGATTTGGCCATTTTAATGATGTGAGGTTTCGCTGGGGGATTTTCCACCTCTATGACTCCACATTCCCAGCTGTTAACCAGCTTTACTCATTGGTCATTTTAATTAGCATATTTCTTACCTCTGGACAAGATCATGTTTCGTCCAAAAAGACAGAAACAGCAACAGAAAGCTTCCAATATGAACTGTCACTGAAGCCACTGGTAAGAACCGGTAAGTTCTCGGGATGGTTGAAGGGCTGCTGCTCACATCAGCCCGCTTTGCTGTACAGGTACTTGATTTTGTGCTGTTTTGGTATTAAATGGTACAGAGCGTCCCCAGACTACCATCATTTCTCTTCTGTGATGGATGTCATGGTGTGTCGTGACAGCAAGCTTGAGTTAACCCAGGACTACAGATCGCCTTAAAGGGCCATGCCCTACAATATATATAAAATAGGATTTATGCATGTAAATGGATATGCACACACATACACACACTACATATATTTATGGACTAAATGGACACACCCCATACTTCCAGTGAAGGACACGTTTTGGGCAGCACCATGCTTCCAACTCTGTGGACCTATCCAGCACCTTTGGGATGAACTGGAACGGAGATTGTGATCCAGACCTTCTCACCAACATCAGTTTTTCACCTCATAAATATAAAGGGCGCTATAAAGCTATAAAGGGCGACCAAGTCCACATTCATTAAAGTCCCAATACTTTTGTCCATATAGTGTACGCACACAAACACACATAAGCTCTTCTGTGCAAAAGTCATAGGCACCTAAGAGCATTATAGTCTGTTTACTACTGGACAGTAGTGTTAAGTAAAAACACTAATAATAATATTATACTAAATACAAATAACATGAACACAGTATGGTTTTATGTGTAGAAAAGTGTTCCCTTTACCATTTCCAGACCTCTTTCCTCATGGAAGCCCAGTATGACTTGCAGCTCTATCAAATACCTGGTTTGTCTCGTTTTACTTCATTAGATTGAATTAGGTGTGTTGCTCATGGAATTTTATAAATCCACACAGTGACTGAAGGCATTGAGGAGAAATCTGAAACCAAACCTGTGTTCTTCTAACCAGCTCACAAAATATCAACAAAATATCTTGATACTTTTCACTGTTTTATTGTTTGTTTGTATTAATTGTAATGTTTAGTTGAGTTTTTGCTCATAGAAAGAAACCCACTTTTGACGAAAATGACTTTTGCATAGGGGCCTTTTTATAGTAAAGGTTTTAACAGTACTGTGTATACAAACACACACACACACACACACACACACACACATACATCTATAGGGTAAAAACCTGTCCAGTCTTCCAGCACTGTGACCTTATCCACAAGGTTCTTAACACTTAACATCCTGACTGTTCTTCAGAACTGGCTGAAGCTGAGAGCTGTGCTCTCTGAAGAACCACCTCGATTTGCTTTCAGTTACATCATTCTGAGCACAATGGCATTGACTGGAACCCAGTGCAGATTTGTGGAACCCACCTCTGATATGTGCTGTGTTCCTGCAGATGAATGGACGTTGTCTGCTGCAGATTTTTCATTGTGGCACTTTGCCATGTAAGCACTTACTGCCCCTTTTTTCCATCAGTGTGTGTCCGTCCCTTTCCGCCGTGCCAGTGTCTCGCTTATTCAACATTCAGCACTGCTATTACCCTGAATACTGCCCCATCATCCTTCACCATCATCCTCCACACAGACTTTTTTGTGTAAGGCTCTCTTTGTGGAATTTGTGCCTCCGAGTCACTCTCCTCTCCCACTAGAACCCTACCCATTTCCAGTTTTCTCCATCACTGACCACCACATACAGACAACTTGTTAAGTGGCTGGGAACTGTGATCTGCTAGTGTACATTGCATTTGTGCATTTTAATGTTTGTCTACCATTTTTTTTTACCACTTTTTTAGCTCAGGTCAAAGCATATATAACAAATTATATTATAAATAACTAAAAATAGATTCTAAAAAGTTTTCTGTGGTCCCTTTGCTCCTTTAGAGGTACCACCTGAGCCGTCCCTCTGTTTGAGAATCAATAATCCACACTATGGTGAAACCCTATAGACCAGACAGTACAGGTGCTCTGAAATTTCACAGTGTCAGGATTACTATTGGATGGTGAAACATCTTAAAGGCACATGTAAAATTCAGCCTGTTTAAATGTAATGGATGTAGAAAGGTTGGAAAATAGTCAGTTTATATATAAAGTGCAGCTTCCACAATTCACTTCTAGACAGCTTCTGTTTCCCCCATCATAAACACACTGTAATCTGACTGTCTGCAGAATGAACCAGCCCATGCTGAGGGGATTAAATGGTGGTATTAGACACAGAATGGGGACATCAGAGGGTGACTGGCCTGGACACCCAAGATTCAAGTTTTATTGACATGTATACAAGTACAGTGAATAAAATGTGATTAAATTCTTGCTTGAAATTAGGAAGTAAACTGGCTGGAAGATAATGACACTAACAAGACTTTACGCAGCTGGGGGTCTGGTGGTTAGGGAGTTGCCCCTGTGATCAGAAAGTGTTGGGTTCAAATCCTAGGATTGCTAGGGGCACCAGTGAGGTTCTCCCTGGGTGCTGTGTTCCTGGCTGCCCACTGCTTTACTTGGTGAATGGGTTAAATACAGAGGAAGAATTTCACTCTGTGTTCTGTGTGATGTGTACATGTGTGACAAAAATGAACACTTTACAAATCGCATTATTATACGCAAAATTGAAGAATGAATTCAATGTATTGTATTGTGCACTTTTATTTTTAAAGCACTGCTATATGAACAAAAGTGCAATAACATTTGGTTTAAACACTTTAAACAAATAAGGAGCTTTTTAACAGCAGTGTTCCTTTTAACACAGTCACACAGTTACAGTTCAAATATTTCCGTAAATCTTAAACATTAGTCAGATATTAAACCAAAGCTATTTGCCCCTGCAGGGCGTTCTCGTTTTATCTAGTTTGTTATAGAAAAACTAGTCCAGAGCATGCGGGGGGCAGAACCATTATAGCAGCTGCAAAGATGGACCAACTCTGTACGTCCATGTATCTGAATGCAGTGTCACTGACGTCCCTGTAGGTGTGATGGTCAGGTGTCCCAATACTTTTGCCCACATTTGTGTGTCTGTATTCAGAGTTTGCTGTCTCTGTCGTTTGCTGATATTTTTAGAACTGAGCTAAAAATTGTTTGCAGAAATCGCAGATATCCTACACTTTTTTTTTTATTTTCCTGTGGCAATATTTTTCATGCATTTTAATTTTCCATGTATTTTAGTGCTAAATCATTCAGAAAAATATAATTTACTACTTTTGTACCATAAATATTGCCGTAAATTCAGCTACATTTCCATATAAAAAATAACTTTAAATGTTTTGGTACTGTGGAGAGAAACACAAAGAAAGCTCTACTGTATAGAGCTGTAATTTACTATATATATATAGTACGGTATATGAGACTGAACAGCTCCAGTAGTCTTGTAGCTCTAATGCCGAACTCATTTATTGACAAACATTCGTCACAAGAATTCCGTTCCAGACAAAAACTGTAATGATCTTTTGTTCATATTTACATAAAGTCTAAACGCTAAAGGAAAACACATTCTTTAACTGAAAATGATAATAAAGACACAAGGCTCTTTGAGACGTCGGTCCAACAAAAAGGGCGGCTGTGAGGTTTATCTTTCCGATGATTTTGGGATCTTTTATCTCTTCTCAGCTCCAGCAGCATTGTGATCTGTGTGTAACAGAAGTTTTTCGTTCGAATTTAATTATTATTATTAAATCTTTGTGTTCTTTTAAATTAAAGCTTAGTGAACCCTATGAATATATTAATATAACTTACCCGGGAGAGGGGACTGCATCTTATCCAGCCACTCACTGCATCTGAGTGAGACCTCATTCCCTACAGTCTTCCAGCTCTTTGGGTTATTTTCAAATACAGTCATGCATGTGCACAGCTCGACCCTGCACTTCTTTATATATTTCTCTAATCTCTTTCTCGAGATGATGACGGTCTAGACCCCAGCCACAGCCCACCACTGTCTTTTCATCATTTATTCCAGTAAACAAGTAACCACCTCGAGTGTTTGCAAAGGCAGAGATGTACCTGGGAAGTGTCCTTTTCAAACAATTAAACAGTTGTTTTCCACCTCTTTCAAAACTTTTAAACTCAGCATGTACTCCTTCGCCCAGTTCTGACCCAGTTCTGCTCTTCCCTCTTTATAAAACCGACAGGCCTTGTTGTAAACAGAATCTCCAGTAATGTCATACACTTGCTTCTCTCTCTTTAAGAAGTAGTCCACTACATGATCATCAGATATGGAGCTAGCACATGTTCCAGATCTCATCACAAGACCAATGTCAGAACTGCAGAGTCTTCTTCGTTTCTCAGCTAAATGCCATGGCTTTACATCCAACAGCAGCTAATTTCCACACTGTTTAATCTGAACAAAATATTGGACTGGCTCGGGTTTAACCAATTTGTTTAAGCTTTGTTCTAGATCTTCACCAAGAGCATCTTTTTTCATAGTTATACTTGTTATTTGTTATCAAGACATAGAGAACCCCGCCATTGGAATTCAGAAGGGCACAGCTGTATTTCTCAAGGGTTCTTTTCTCTCTAGTTCTTTTTATGCAGCTTCACCAAACGTTTTTTTGCCAAGTGTTTCCTGAAACATTTGACCTGGTGTTATTGTGCCTTCACTGTGTGATCTGCTGCAGGAAACAAACAAAAAAACCATGGTACATTAAAAAAAGGAACATCTTTTTTGCTCCCTTGATTTTAGCTTTAAATGACTCAATTGACTCTGGACTTAAATTTCACTGAAGTCAAAATAAAGTTTACTGGACCATGATGTGGCTGGGAAGCCACCAGGCAGATCAGATGCAACTGAATCAGAGATGACCTTTAAGCTACTTTTGTCCTGGACCTCTGATACTGAAGTTAAGTTGGTAAATTCATTGCCAAACTCGGCATCCATAAATTGCAACCTGAAGTGGGCTTCTACTCCGCACTGCTTCTTAATGTGCTGAACAAGTTCAACAACCATGTCTGGAATTCCATCTGGCAGAGTAAGTCACTGGGAATTGTTTTCCCCCGAGGATAATTCTCATCTTTACTGGAGAAACTGAGCTGGTTGTCGTGGTTGTCTTTCGCTTCCTTGGTCATACGCAGTGCTGGACTGGCCGTCGGGCATACCGGGCATTTGGCCGGTGGGCTGATGGTAATTTTTGGCCGGCCACGTAATTGTGGGCCGTCGCGGAATCTCATCAGTACCCCGGCACTCACCAACGCCTGAACGAACGAATCACTTTCCTCTGAGGGATACACTTTCATGGCGACCGTTGTTCTCCGTTCTTTTAACAGATTTAGTTTCCATATGAACAAACTTTGAAAAACATTAGACTGGCAGCAGTGCTGGACTGGCCATCGGGCATACCGGTGGGCTGATGGTAATTGTGGGCCGCCGAGGAATCGCGTCAGTAAATTTGGGCTGGACAGGTCATTTTGGTCGACGGTGGGAACGACAGCCTGGTGGGCCAGTCTAGGCTCAAAATGCCCCGTGAGATTTTTTTGTCCCAGTCCAGCCCTGGTCATATGACCATTAGTCAGAACACCCACTATTTACCACATACAAAAAAAAACACAATCACACACATGGAAGTCAGACAACCCAGCTGTAAACCTTTTAATAATTTTAATAGTGTTGCTATATGAACAAAAGTGCAATAACTTTTGGTTTGCAAACACTTTAAACAGAACACTTTTTAACAGCAGTGTCTCTTTAACACAGTTACAGTTCAAATATTTCTGTAAACTTAAACATAAACACAAACCAAAGCTATTTGCCACAGCAGCTCATCCACATTTTAACTAGTTTATCTCAGAGCCCCGATCAGAAATAAATACCACGCCCCTTCTGAACAACAGCAAGTTAACATTTAAACACCTGTTTTCTTTGTTTCTGAACAGGTTCCTGCAGAAATGTTTTTCTTTTATCAGGGAGCATAAACTTGCCCAGTCCTAAAAAACATAAATGATCTAAGAGAGAATTCCTGGGAGAGGGAACTGCATCCTAGACACTCACTGCGTTCGAGCCGTGAGATCTCATTCTCTAGTATCTTCCAGCTCTTTGGGTCTTTCTCAAATACAGCACAGCAGAATGGACTTTTATGACATACATCCCTGCTACTGGTGTAACTGGTATGACTTTCACCTCTGGAGGGAAGGGGGTTCTCCTGTATAGCCATGCATGTGCACAGCTCCACTCTGCGCTTATTTAAATATTTCTTTAATCTCTTTCTCGTGATCACAGAACGCAACGACAGCCCACCTCTGTCTTTTCATTATTTATACTTTCATTATTATGAAACCTCTGTATTTGTGATGCTGGCTGAATGAGGATGTGGTCAGCAGCAGAGAGGAAACGGCTGTCTTCTTCTCTCAATGGCCCTCGTCCTCAGCAGGTTCAGCCCTGTGTTAATGCAAACATAGATTCATTTTAGGTTTTATATTCATTTTCACTGCCTCAGATTGGATTTTAGTAAAAATAGTAAATGTATTTAATGCAGAAAAAGAATCTTGTGCTGTGGTTCACGTATACAAATACTCTTTTTTTAATGATACACTCATGAATGTTAAGAATTTGTTTTCTTAACTGTGCTTTCAAACTCTGAAAAGAGAAGTTTGTGTAGAATATTAACAGTGTGTTCAGAGAAAACATGTTGATTCAGACACGGTAAATGTCTGAATCAGTGTGTTAAAAGCATTTAAAGCTGCCAAAGAATGTGGTACTCCTGACACAGTAAATACTAAAAAAACTAAAAGAAACAAGGATGACTTACAAAATATCGGGCACATGGTTTTAATGTTATGGTTGATTGGTGTACATGTAGGGTCATTAAAGTGAAACTCTGACGTTTACCTGTGTAGTTTACTAAATTAATATAATAAAGAGAGAACACATACTTTAAAGGGCATTGATTTAAAACAACATGAAAGAAGAGAGACAGGACTATTACAAAACCAAATAAAGAGAGAGAGAGAGAGACAGAGAGTATAAGAAAGTGGGATAAAAGGTGAGGTGGAGAGAGTCTCAATCCTTACTAGGGTCATGGGTACCCAGAGTCTATCTCGGGGTCCACGGGCGCGAGGCAGGGACTCACCCTGGGCGGGGCACCAGCCCACCACAGGGCACACACACATACACAGCCAATTTAATTTTGTGGACATTGTGCACAAAGCAGCTCCATAAAGACGTGGCTGGAGGAGTTCGGTGTGAAAGAACTTGACTGGTCCACACAGAACCCTGACCTCAACCCCATCCAGCACCTTTGGGATGAACTGGAACGAAGATTGTGGTCCAGACTTTTTCGTCCAACTCCAAAATCTTGTGGAAAGTCCTCCAAGAAGAGTGGAAGCTGTTATAGCTGCAGTTCCACTAAAGGCTACGTATTTGAATGCATTGTCATTAAAATCCCTGTTGGTGTATTGGTCAGGTGTCCCGATACTTTTGTCCATATAATGTATCTGCAGTAACTCTGTAATTCTGATTAAGTACATGATTACTAATTTGAAGTTTGACTTCAGTGTTAATTGTCATTTGAATTAAACCACATGCATTAAACCACAGCATGTTAATACAAATATAGGACAAGACCATGAATTACCACTAGGCCAACTGCAGAAAAGAGTTAAAATGGGACCCAAATTCATGCCTGGATAAGTATATGGTGGTTTGATTTGAATTGGGTAAAGATGCAGCATTACTGAACTGGGCTACAATGCAATGGGATAGAATAGAACATCATAGAGCATCACACTGTGTCATAAAGGCAAAATGATTCTAGAACACGTGATGTCACTGAACACATGCTTTAAATGTGAGACACAAGAGGATCTGAGGACAGAAGAAGAAAAACTCGGAGACGTTTGGATGCTTTTTTAATTCCTCTCGGATTTTATGATAAAAGTCAACTAAATTAGCTTAAATTTTGTTCGACTTCTAGACATTTCTTTTAACCAGGTAACTGAAGAAGCTAGAAAAGTACACTGCAGTTAACTATTAGGTTTTTATGCTTATCGATTTGTTAAATAACTGTTGATAACTTGTTTTTGCTTATAATCTTATTCGTTCTTCTCAGGAATAACAGCTACTGCTAAAAAGAGATGTCGGAGATGTTACGGTCTCTTGTCCCGTACGCAGTTCCCGGGGCTCTAGTGCTTGTAGGGGGCTGGCTGTGGTACAGATCTCAGAAAAAACAGAAGATCGACAGCCAGGACAATAAAGAAAAACCTGCTGAGGGACCTGTAGAGGGTCCTGCAGAAGGATCTGCTGGGGGACCTGCAGAGGGCCCTGCTAAAGGACCTGTAGAGGGACCTGCAGAGGGCCCTGCTGAGGGACCTGCTGAGGGCCCCGCTCAGGGACCTGCTGAGGGCCCCGCTGAGGGCCCTGCTGAGGGACCCACTGAGGACCCTGCTCAGGGACCAGCAGAGGGGCCTGCCAAGGGGCTGGCTGAGGGACCTGTAGAGGGACCTGCAGAGGGCCCTGCTGAGGGATCTGCTGAGAGACCCACTGAGGGACTCGTTGAGGGACCTGCTGAGGGACCCGCCAAGGGAGCTGCTGAGGGCTCTGCTGAGGGACCCATAGAGGGACCCACTGAGGAAGCTGCCGAGGGACCCGCAGAGGGAGCTGCAGAGGGACCAGCTGAGGGAGCTGTTGATGTACCCGCCGAGGGAGCTGCTGAGGGCTCTGCTGAGGGACCCATAGAGGGATCTGCTGAGGGAGCTGCCGAGGACCCTGCTGAGGGACCCACGGAGGGACCTGCTGAGGGCCCTACTGAGGGACCTGCTGGGGGACCGGCTGAGGTAGCCGTTGAGGGATCTGCAGAGGGCGCTGCTGAGGAAAGCGCAGAGGGACCTGCTGAGGGAGCTATAGAGGGAGCTGCAAACAGCCCTCGCAATGGCCCTGCTGAGGGACCTGCAGAGGGTCCTGCTGAGGGACCTGTAGAGGGATCTGCAGAGGGAGCCGCTGACTGCCCTGCAGAGGGAGCTGCAGACGGCCCTCGCAGTGGCCCTGCTGAGGGACCTGCAGAGGGACCCACAGAGGGAGCTGCTGAGGGATCCACAGAGGGAGCTGCTGAGGGATCCACAGAGGGACCTGCTGAGGGACCTGCAGAGGGACCTGCTGAGGGAGCTGTAGAGGGATCTGCAGAGGGAGCCGCTGACGGCCCTGCAGAGGGAGCTGCAGACGGCCCTCGCAATGGCCCTGCTGAGGGACCTGCAGAGGGACCCACTGAGGGAGCTGCTGAGGGACCCACAGAGGGACCTGCTGAGGGCCCTGCCGAGGGAGCTGCAGAGGGACCTGCTGAGGGCCCTGCAGAGGGACCCACTGAGGACCCTGCAGAGGGACCCACTGAGGAACCCGCAGAGGGCCCCGCTGAGGAAGCTGCCGAGGGAGCTGTAGAGGCACCTGCAGAGGGAGCTTCTGATAGCCCTGCAGAGGGACCCGCTGAGGAAGCTGCAGAGGGTCCTGTTGAGGGAACCGATCAGGGAGCTTTAGAGGGACCTGCAGAGGAAGCCGCTGATGGCCCTGCAGAGGGAGCTGCCGAGGGAGCTGCAGAGGGAACCGCAGAGGGAGTTGCAGAGGGACCCGCTGAGGGACCTGCAGAGGGCCCTGCTGGGGGAGCTGTAGAAGGGGCTGCGGAGGGGGTTGATGAAGGACCCACAGAGGGAGTTGCAGAGGGAGCCACAGAGTGGCCTGCCAAGGGACCTGCAGAGGGAGGTTAGTGCAATGATTTCTGCTCTGTGAAGAGTACGTAGGCACTGATGTGTTTGGAAAATAGTGAAGGATTACTGGGAAGTTGGACTTCAGCCATGATGATACATTGCTAAAAGGGCTATGGGTTGGGCTATGATAATAATGAGAGCTTTGGTACTTATGTATAAAATATTATACATACACACACACACTTTATAAGAACAAAAATATTGGGACACTGTTCTTTAGGTTTTGGCCTAGGTCCCTTACGTCCAGGGAAGAACAATCTTAATGGACTTCTTAATCTTGATTTTAAATGAACAGTGCCATGCTTCCAACATTGTGGGGAAAGTTGGGAAAGTCCCTGTTGGTGTAATTGTCAGGCATCTCAATACTTTTGTCCATATGTATGTATGGATGTATGTATGTAAGTATATATATATATATGGCTGTGTGTTTTTAAATGACAACGTTTCCATTCAGGTTCAAATTTAAACCTGATAGATTCAGTTGGCAGCTGCTCCACCTTAGAGGAAGGAGCACACCAACTGAATGGCAGCCAGGATGATCCGTGGAACGGATCTTTGATCTGTGTGTGGGATACGAAGGTGCCAACGGTGAGTGACCTCTACTGACCTCTAGCAGTGTCTCAGGTTTTCTTTAGTGACTGAGATTCGTAGAGAATTTCTCTCAACCACTAATTTTGACTAAATTTGACGCTCATTCACTATGCATCCGTTGTTCATAGCATCTCGTTGGCATTCTGATTGGGAGACGATGGAGAAATCTGAGATTTGTGTGGGAAAACACTGGTGCGGAAATCTACATAACAGCCCGGTCTGAGACTGAAGATTTCCAGTTCTGCCGTTTCGTAGGTGAGGAAGCTGTATGGGCCGCTGTATCTGCCAATCCTGACTGTTGACTGTGGATAGTGCTGTAAGCTGAATGTGTTTTTCTGATCTTAGGAACTGAGCGGCAGCTTCATCAAGCCCTGTATTTCCTGGAACAGCGCCTGAGTCTGAAGACGTTCCAGTGCCTGGGTCTGACAAACATGCGCACACGTCCACCAGTGCCCAGGGTAAGACTGACCCTTTCTCTCTACTCCCCTTTAAAGCAGAATTGTCCAATTTCTCCAGACAACTAGATAGGATTTCAGTAGCACTTGCACTTTGCCTTCTGTTTACTGACGCTAAAATCTGCCTCTTGAGTAATATCATACTCACGGTGCAACAATAGTCCCTCTGGAAGGTTTACATCCCATTCACACTGCACTGTTATGTTACATTACTGTACATGGTTCTGGTGTCTATTTACTGTGTTAGTTTTGTTACTGTTGTAACTTGCACTCTGTTGAATGATGCTATTTGTTGTGGTCCTTGGTCTCATCACGCTGTGTACATGTTTGCAGCTGTTGATGAACGTTGAACATTGATCCTTGAGTGTTTCATTCTTTTTAATGCTGCCTCACAGAAAAGTCGTTTCTGAAAGATCCAAAGTGAAAAGCTTGGGAACAGTTGTCTTTTGTCTGTCCTGCAGCTCCTCCTTCCAAAACATCTAGTGCCTGTCATTGCTGCGAAAATCCACTCAGTCGGACACTGGTTTGTGCAGCAGCCCTGCCATCCCACATATCCCGCCCTGAGCAGCATGGAGCAGGAGATGTTCAACTACTATTCCCAGCCTGATGTCCCTACTCTGGGATCTGTAGAGAAATGTAGAAAATAATCTCTTTTGGGAAGAGTGGGCTTCCTCTGTGGATCACATCTGGATGAATCAACTCCTCCACCCCTTCTTTTCTCTCTCTTTCTAGTAGGTCAGATCTGTGCATCTCGCACAGTGAGCGGGGCCTGGTGGAGAGCCTGGATCACCTCAGTGTGTGAGGATTCCAGAGACGTGGTCATACAGTATGTGTATTGCGGCTACGACCTTGTGAAGATGGACACCCTTCATCCGATCAGGTTACTGCTCCATCTGCTTGATCCTCTGTATGAAAGCATGGAACGTTTAGCTTTCCTTTTCTTAAACAAGCTTTTACTTTCAGGACTGACTTCGTGAGACTGCCGTTCCAAGCCACAGGGGTACTCTTGGATGGAATCGCTCCTCTTCCTCCGAAGGCAACTGAAGTCGAGAGCTTCTTGGAAGAGTTGGAAGAGATGTTGCTTGGGGCAACTCTGTTTGCGAATGTAAGTGTTGGATATTAGGATTAAAAATTGTTTACTGCTGGTGTCTCAAATACTGATTATTGTATTGATTTTTAGGTCACACACTATGACGCTGGCACAGGCCTCCCATTTGTGGAAGTATGGAAAGTGGATGGATATGAGGTGCGTGTGTTTGCAGTTGTGAGAACTTCTGATTTCATTTTGTTTTTCTCTTCACATTTGTAGCGGGTGCTGCTGAATCAGACCCTGGCAGATCAAGAATTTGCCACCTGGACATCACCTGATTGTTTGACATAACCAAACCCCATCCACCAATCCCTAGAACCCCCAACCCCCCAC
>JBBPCY010007649.1:0-15808 GCA_037974405.1 Brachyalestes nurse
AAAACAGGAGAGTTTAGAAAACCACGCCCACTTTTTGCGCTGAGCTCCGCGGCAAGCGCGGCGCGTTGAGCACAACTGTTTTTTGAGATGAAGCGCAAACCCCCGCAGCGAGCGCAGCGAGCGCAGCGCATGCCGCGTTCGGTCTGAAAGCCCCTTAAGTGTTAATACATAACTCCGTTAGCGCTTCATTTATTTCCGTGATTGGAATCCACATCAGATCCAACTTGGATGTAAGGTCACTCGATGATGATTGTAAGCTGTGTTTTGAGCTGAAGACTTTAACATTGTGAATAATCATTTAGATATATGTGTAGCTTATATGTGTACGATTAAAGTAGCTATATCATTCATTTCCGCTTATATCATACAAATTAAACAAATATATAAATTATAAGTTATAAGTAGAGGTGCACCGATCGAGCCAGGGAATTGGCCAATATTCCTCATGATCGGACTATATTATTATAACAACATTTCACGACGTTTCCCGAATATCAACACTACTGCAACGAGGCAAGTGACTGTCTTTATGAACGGGTTACTGAATCATTGGCTTATTTAATGATTCAGTAACCAATTCATAAAGACTGTGGCTGTGTTCGAAGTGGCATACTAGTTTACTTCCCAGTACACAGTAAATACTACCTACTATTTTTTGAAGAATAGTGTGTGAAACAGTATAAAAAGATAAATGTGACAATTTTACTTGATTGTAAACATGCCATAGAGATTAAAGTACAATTTATGCCCTACTAACGATATTGTTTTTAGATATACATAATTAGTTTGTAGTTATATATATACAAATAAATATAAAAATATATATTTTGCTTTAAACTGTTTTTACAGGACAGTGAAGTTGTCAGATCAGCCAGGCACTTGTCTTTGCTGACCTCAGGCAGTGCAGCTGGTCCCAGTCACGATAATGCCAGGTTTTTTGTGTATTTTTATTTATTATTGTGGAAAGTATAGATAGTAAGGATAGTGTGGTAAAGGAAATCCCTGTTATGTATATGTATTTGTGCATACATAGTTTTATTAAAATACTTTCATTAAATTAATTTCATAATTCCGCCTCCATAGGCAGCACACTGTTCAGCAGAGGGCCACCATTCAAACTGAGATGAACAGGTTTTGCAACTACGTTTTTTAAATATTGACATAAGTAATCATATTATTTGATGGTTATTATTTTGGTTTGTAATTGATTTTTTTTGCCAACAGATCATTTCCCGGGTTTTTCAGCAAAGGACGGGGAAAAGGCGAATGCTGTCAATGCCTCCTAGCAAACCTGCAAAAATATTGCCTGTTAACTTTTATCTGCTTCCTCACCAATATGAGCGAACACCTAAGGAGAGTGAGCAACTGGTACATATGCAAGCTGGGTGGGGCGAAAGACAATGCAAATGGATGAAAATGCAACTTATGATGAAGTAAGTATGTGTGACGTCTCTCCTGTATCTTTTAAAATGTAACAGAGCTTAATTCATTAGTAACTCTATGTGGAACATGGGTGCTGAGGTGCTCTTAAGCACATTGCTATAATGTAACACTATGTCACGACGGGGGTGCAGGGGAAGGACGCACAGACTCTGAAGGGAGTAAACTCAAAAGTTCGTTTATTCAACAACTGTTCGTGGAGACTCTCACTAGAAGTCTCGGACGTCAAACGCAAATGTCTCTTGCTGCAGTTTCCAAAGTAGTCCTTTGTGAAGTCCAGCCTCGTTCTTGTGTTTCCTTCGATCGGGTTGTCTCTCTCGGTCCCGCCTAGATGCAGCACCCTTCAATCTGTAATTCAAACACAGTCTTTTAATGGAATGTGCCTACCCACTTTCCCGGGTGGTCGATGCGTTTTCAAGAGGTTTCTTCCGCCTTCAGGTAAGAGTTCCTGGTGACTTCTTGGGCTCTCGGACTCCAAAAGACTCCCTACACCCCTGGTTCAACCAGCCCTGCTACGATGGTGTCCAGACACTGACTCTCTGAATCGGCTGGTCTAAATACCCATTCACACACACGCTCAACCAATCACACGACGCAGACGCTTTCTCTGATTAACTCACTAACACAAGACAGGTGGACGTGTCGTTAGGAGGCTGACAATCCAGTTGCCAATCCGTGCACTCCAAATCACCTGGATTGCAGTCTCCTAACCACCACACACTCAACACACTACTTACCTGCTCCAGAGCTAGTATGCACCTAGTATTCAGGTGAGGGACTGCGCATTCAAGATGGCACCGATGTAACAACCTCACTAGAAATTTGGTCAAAAAATACATTTGTTAAAAGCTATTAGCTTGTTTTGTTTTTTTTTTCATTTTTTCAAACAAGGCATTCTTTTTGTTTTTGCATAGGTGATGCAATCACTTTATCTTAATCTATAGATAAAACTTGAATACTGATATGTTGATATTTACTGATAAAGAACTAAATATTTAATGGGATGTCCTCATTTTTTCATATGACTGTTCGTATATGTTTATATACGTAAATAGTTGTGGAAAATTATGTTACACTAGGAATACACATGATAATGTAGAAAAAGAGAAAGTCATCATGATGAAATTTGGCCTTGTGAACTGCTGACCATAATGCATACCATTTCCAGGAATTTTAGATCTAAAAAAGAAAGACTTCAGGAACCGTTTAAAAGGGAGTAAGTCCTCATTCAGTCACTGTTTCATCCAGACAGCTGCCTGAGAAGGACAAGCAAACTCCGAATCTTCAAGAACAACAGCAAAATGAAGTCTGTTGCAGCTTTTCTTCTTCTTGCTTGTGTGGTGATGGTGCACGTTCAAGGTAAAATTCTCTCTTTCATTTCTCAGCAGATCTGTAGGTCACTGCTGCTTGTGGAACATTGAATGAATGTGTGAAACTACAATAAATTATCATTTTATTTATTTGCAGGACAGGCCAAGACCAGTGTAAGGAGGTGCTTATGTCATGGTCCTGGACTGAACATGGTTCGTCTACAACGTGTTGAAAAGATTGAAATTCATCCTGCTGGTCCATCTTGTGAAAAAGTAGAAATTATGTAGGTTCAGTAACGTCTTATAGCAAGTTGCTCTATATTCAATTCAGTTCGAATTTTGCAAAGTTTATTCATGTGTCTTATGTGTTTGATTTATTTTTTTTTTCGTTTTAGTGTCACTTTGAAGAACGGTTCAGGAAAAAAATGCTTGAACCCAGAATCCAGTTTTGCCCAGAATTATGTTAAGAGAGCCATTCAAAAGAGGTGAGAACATCTGCTGGAATACACAAATGCTGTTTATTATTCTGTGTCATAAATTAAAAAAAACATGGAAGGCTTATTGAACTAAGTGTTGTTTATGTTTGTTTAGGAGCACCCAATAAAACAAATCAACACAGAAGAAGAGGAAAAGAAGGCTGCAAACATGATCAGCTTCAAATCTCGACAGTGTTACCTTTTTAACTGTGTTTATATAAGTACTGTATGTATATACTTATGTTTTTGTATTGCACATGTTTCTATGTATATTATTACAAATAGTTAAAACATTTTTATACTGTAATATACAGCATCTGTAAATAGTTATTAAATGTTTCATTTATGAGAGTGACACGGTTCAATGTGTAATGTATAGCTTTTTAACATTTTTCTACACCATTGGTTTTGATGTTTGACCTGTTGTCCATATTTAAAATATAATTTATTGTGTACACAAAACTGTCTGGAAAAGTGTTGTCTTTGTTTGAAAGCAACAGTTGGCCAGTATTTGTCGATGTACAATAAAGTGATATTTGATGAAAGTGAAAGTGAAAGTGAAAGTTACTATTCTGTCATACATGAACACACCACAGCACACAGTGTGAACAGCACGAAATTCTTCCTCTGCGTTTAAACCCATTCACCAAGTGAAGCAGCGGACAGCCAGGAACACAGCGCCTGGGGAGCAGTGTGTGGGGACGGTACCTTACTCAAGAATACCTCAAAGGTGCTTAGGAGTCTTGGGAATGTCTGAGTTATGATATCAGGATAGTCTCAGCAACTGAATGAATCAAATGATGAAAGTCTGAAGGACTCCACAGCACCAATACTGGAGCCCAATTCTAATCTTGGAGATCTACCACACTGAGAAGATTAGTTTCAACCCTGACCTGACACACCTGATCCAGTTAATCATTGTCTTCAGAAGAATCTGAATATTTGAACAAGGTGTGCTGAAAGGTTTGCATACAGACAAAAAGATAAAGACAAAAATATATTCCTTTAGATATTACTCTACACACATTCATAATTCAGTCATCTTGGACTGTGGAATTAGATGTGAAGCTTCTTCTCTCAGGCAGGTGAAAACCACAGATATTAAATCCAGAAAGTGAAGATCTGGATTTGGTTTGAATGAACTAAGAGATGTTTTGAGTGACCACTGACTTCTTGGGTCATTACCTGGCAATTGAAAAATTGTACAAACGTGATCTTTTTTTCAGAAAAAAATTAGCATAGCTTTCAATTCTTCCGCTATGCCAGAAATTCCTTATTTTTCAGCCTGTTTAATAAGTTAATTGTCACACCTAATATTAACATACATGAGACAGTTATTCTGGTTTCATTACAAATGTCTTTCCTACATCAACTGCATACTCATTCCTGATCATTCCTGATCTTTACGATTGACAACAAAATGGTTTTGCTTACATTAAAGTCACAAACTTTAACTAGAGAATCTGCAACATTAAAGTAAATTAAAGCTAACAGTATAGATATGTAAATGTGAATAAAAAGAGCACGGGTGCATCTTAACCGACCTCAGAGGGATTCCAGACAGACCTATAAGGACATAATTTGCTTTATTGACTGTGCGGATCCACAAAGTCCTGAACGAAGTTATCTAGGCTACCTCCTCTTCCATTCCCAAATCCTTCATCCCCACCGCCATCTTTAACTCCTCCCTCTGACATGCACTCACGCAATAATCTTACCATGTGCACTATCATGTGCTATTTTCTATTGGGTGCTATATCATATGCAATACACTCTTATTATATTAAGCATTTTTTTTACCATGTGAAATATCACTTCTCAGGTCTATTACGTACAATGACAGACTCGATATAGAGAATATCTCTATAGCCAGGGACTGACACAAGTGGTAAGTAGTTGGAATAACTTCATACTGGAAGTACCACCACTTTGGAAATGAAAACCTTAAAAAGGAAAACAATAATGACGTTTTAAAATATGGTTCCAGCCGGTCCATGGAGCCTCGCTTCTGCCCCAATCAAAATTAAGTCAGAGCAGGTCTGATCTCAGCGCTTCTGTCACTGCCTGCCCCATCCTGCCCCCTAGAGTACTAGAGCAAAAAAATTGTGTCAACTACCGTCTATAGCATAGTGTATATAGTACTGGTGCATGTGTAGATTTCTGTGATAGACGGTCACGAGGAAACTAGAAAAAACAGAAAAATAACAGAGCACAACTAGCGAGATGCACTCTCGCTTCTCTCATACTTGCTTTCTCCCTCAGCCCCACATACACACACTGTCATTCCGTGACACGCACACCCTGCACCCAACTTGCTCATCCCAGTTCTAACACGTATATTATATGTATATCTATCTGGATGTAATCCTCATTTTAATTATTTTTGTGCTTCTGAGTATCTAATAATTATCTTACCGTGCCCAGATCATAAAAGATCATTTTAAACAATGTGAACATGAAAGGCTGTGAACAACCACCAGCATATATTAACTCCGGTAGAAGATTATTCTCATACAAAATAAACCTAAACTGGCACTACTATTTTGCTGATGTATTTTGTTTGCTCTGACCAGCAGATCCTGGGATGTGGAGAGCAGTGTGATCACTGCTCAGTGCAGTCTGAAGGGCTTTCACAGATGACATCAGGTGGACCACCAGACCTGATGTTATTTCAAATGTATGAACCAGTAGAAGAAGGACGTAGAAATTATCCTTGACAAGTATCATCCATGAAGAATCTACTTTCCCATGGAAGCTTAATCCACTGCTACATGTGTTAATTTTTCTCTTCCACTCTTACTTATTCTCTGGTAATAATGGTTCATCTCAGTGCAGTTAAGCTCAAATTAAGCCAATCTGAAGCTCTTGTTGGACTTTCCAAACACAAGAACCAGAACAAAGCTGACAAACAGAAAGCATGTCAAAGGCCAAAAAGAGGAATCAAAAGATCATCAATACTCCAGCCATTTAATTTTGCCTCACTGTTTACTACTGATCTGAAGGATGGTATGTGACCATCTAACATGCAAACAAATGTAAAAAGAAATGTACAAATTGAATGGGACCCTTGTGAAAGCAATGTACACTCATGCCACTTTTACATCAATATGTAAATGTTTGTAAATTTAGCATTTTGATATTATTAACCAAGTTTTATGAACATCAAAATCAATCATCTGTTTGACTTTTGACTAGTGCTGTCAAGCAATTAAAATTTTTTATCTAATTAATTACATGATGTGGCAATTAATTAATCTAATTAAACGGATTTAATCACACATACATACAGATGTTACAAGAAGCAGTTTTTTTTACCATTTATTATTTTCAAATAAACCCATCCACCATTATCATCGCTATTTCCAGCCCTATTTAGACCCAGATCACCCTGCTGCCTATCTTACGTCTCCCTGCTAATGTTACGGCTACTTCCAGCCCAATCTTTCCCCTCTCCTGCTGCCTCTAGCTCGACTAAAACCTCTCCTACAGACACAACGACCATGTTCGCCACTGCCACGCACTTTCTCGATGCGCAAAGTGTGGAAATAAAGTGTCTGTGCTTGAACCGGGAGACGCACAAGGGTTAGACGACCGAGCGTCTTTTCCAAAAGGCAAATATTCCCCTTCAGAGTCAGTATCATGTGCTATTTTCTATTGAGTGCTAAATCATTATCATTATTGCATGAGACACTTGTGAAAGCTATGTACACTTATGCCACTTCTACATGAATATACATGTTTGAAAACTTAGCATTTTTATATTATAGAACATTATAATTTTATTAGAATTTAATGAACATCATAATTAAACAGTGATGTGCAGACTGTATAAGAGGGCTGTAAAACTAGGAGGTGAAACAGTAAATTGAGCCCAGTGGCTGTGATGCCACAGCACAGTACCAGCATTTTCTCACTCCGAACGGCTGCAAGCAAAGATGTTGCTGCAGACTGAGGCCGACCCAATGCATTTAGGATTCCTGTTCAGGAAGCGCACACACACGCACATACACACACATGAAGGGTAGAATGACAGCACCCTAGCCTGTTGGATTCGGTTGGCTATTAACTAGGGAGACACAGTGGGCTTGACTCGGACAACCAATTACAGGACAAGACTAATGAAACATAAACAAGGCCACTTAAATGGTGCCTGGCACTGGGCTAAACGTAAACAAACCAGCAGGAACACAGGAGGACACAACGGGACTTCCCCAGGCTCAATACTCCAGTGACGAAATATGAAATATGAGATGTTCATCCAAGCTGAGAATATTGCAGCCAGCAGTACTGTATCATTTCATGATTTATTCTCATTAGATTAAACAAATCAATACATAACCAAGGTTGACACATGCTCATTCTAGGCATTAAATTAATAACAAGTTAACTGATCTACAATTTATTCAGACCAATTAACAGCATGCATAATAATTTAATAAAACACCTGATATAGCAACTACATAACAGTGTGCTCATTTATCCAAATACGCGGATATTTACTTATAAAACACACTCAGGACAGTGTGAGGCCAGAGGAGAGTTCTAAGTGCTAAAATGTTTATGCAAGAGTAGTGCAAGAAGATTAGGAGAGGAGAGGAACAGATCTCTGAACAGATGAGTCTTCAGGAGGTTTCTGAAGGTTGCTGCTGGCAGCTCTGTTTGCCTTTGGCAGCTGATTCCACCAGTGAGTAACCACAAAAGAGAAGAGTCTGGACTTGTTTTGCCTTGTGTTGGTAGAGCCAGATGATGTTCCTTGGAGGAGTGGAGGGAGCAAGAAGTAACATAAGGCTGAATGATAGGACTGAGGTAGCTGGGTCCAGACCCAAATGTCACTCTGTAGGCATGAGTTAATGAACTTAATTTGAATGACCAGAAATTCGAATGGTTGTCTCATGGGAAGGACAGATAAAGCTGTGAATCGTCAGCCTAGCAGTGAGAGGAAAAGCCATGAGAATAATTGAGTCCAAGGAGGTGGTGTAAATTGCAAAGTGTAGGGGCCCCAGTACTGAGCCTTGGGGGACTCGGGTGGGCAGCTGAAGAGCTGGAGATGTTTGACCCAACCAAGATGCCTTGAATGAGTACCCTGCAAGGTAAATGTTGAGTATTTATAGTTGTACTCCTTTTGTAACCAGCACGCCAAGCAAGGTGTAGGGGTGGGGTTTCAGCCATGCGTCCCGGAACTAAGCAACTAAAATTGAACAATTTATCCTTGCTTTCCTAAAACAGACCATTACCTCAAGGTCATTGTTTCAGTCATCTTTTGTGTGTAAAAAAAACAGGTAGTGTGTCGTGGATGGGAGGAGGATGATGTGTGACCATGATGTGGCTGAACCACAGTCGTGGTCAGAATGAACCATAAAGACAACAAACCTCTGGACCACCACTGAAAATGTACAGCTGCATGTCTAGGTACTCTGGATATCTCATGCCCTGCACAGAGAAACCCCTTTCACTAATTTACACGTGAATATATTCAGACAAAAACATTTATATTTGTCTGCAAATATTCAGTCTTCTGTAGTTTAGTCCTGACCATTCACACTGAAGATATAAGGACTACACAAAATAAGTAAACTTCAATAAAGACTTTTTAAATCCATTTTAACTCTTCATCTGAATTGTCCCTTCCTATTCTTCAGTCATCAAGTTCTGATGGTAGGTCAGCTTTTTTTTTAAAGCTAATTTAGGATTGAAGGACAAAGAGGGAAGACCCGAACTCCTCTCCTTTAAAAGAAACCTGTACAATTTCAGTCATTCTTACACTTTCATGTGTGCCCTGACTGAAGTTGCTTTAAATATTAGGTCATGCTTAGCCAGCTTGTAGAGGCAGCATGGAGGTATTTGGGTTTCAGAGGCTGTTTCAACAGGTGGAGTGCTCAGTGTGGAACCAAATGTTATTCAGTTATCATTTCTGCCTGTGTATTTTTTCACTGGATGTCACAAGAAAGAAATCAGCCCACTGATGCAAGCAAAACCAGAAACACCCAAAAATAAACTCCAAATTTGATTTTGATCATTTTACAAATGTATCTAAACATATAACATAAAACGGTTGCAATAATATGTAATACATATTACGTGCTAATCTAAAAACTCTTTCAGCAGCGTCTTAGTTTTATAGAATTGAAGGACTATTGCAGTGGTTTCCAAACTGGGGAGCGGAGGGGCACACCAACTTTTAAGTTTTTTTCTGACTGGGAACTGGTTAATTTTCCCAACCGTTTTTGTGGTTCAGTTTGCTCTTTATTTCTCCCACAGTGGTGAAATTTCACCATTTGTTATTGCATTTGTTTCGCTGAGTTAGAAAAGGGAGCTGTATTTCAAATAAAGTTTGAATCTGAACCTGTGTAGTCTGGGGGGATGTGGGGGGCTCATTAATGTTCCTGACTAGAAAAGGGGGGCCCTGCAGAGAAAGATTGGGAACCACTGGACTATTGTATCTTAACAAAGCAAAATGTTACACTCCACAAAGTATCTTTACTAATACATGTCAACAGCCATAATGTACACTCTAAACTAATTTCCAAGAAATGAGAAAGTCTAGAGGAAGAAAGACTGAGAAAGAAAGAAGTGAAACAATGTGGAAAGCCCAATCTGTGCATATAAAAGTGGAGTAAGTCCTCATTCAGTCACTGCTTCAGCCAAACATTCATCCTGAGAAGAATCAAGAACATTAAGAATCATCTGCAAGAGCCTCTTCAAGAACAACAGCAAAATGAAGTCTGCTGCCGCTTTTCTTCTTCTTGCTTGTGTGGCCATGGTGCACGTTCAAGGTAAAATTCTCTTTTTCATTTTTCAGCTCATACATAATTAAAGTGTTGCTCATTGCTACAGTAAATTATATATAATTTTATTTATTTGCAGGACAGTCCAGGACTAGTTCAAAGAGGTGCTTATGTCAAGGTCCTAGGCTGAACATGGTTCGCCTACAACGTGTTGAGAAGATTGAAATTCACCCTGCTGGTCCGTCCTGTGAAAACATGGAAATGATGTAAGTTGTCTATAAAGTCATAATAATACACATTATTCCATAGTCAAGCACAGTTCAGCCATCTTACTGGTTTCATTTTGCCTTTTAGTGTCACTTTGAAGACCGGTGCAGGACAAAAATGCTTGAACCCAGAATCCAGTTTTGCCCAGAATTACATTAGGTATGCCATTAAAAAGAGGTAAGAACATTTAGTGACATTTATGTTTTACTTATAAACAACCTTTTATTTTAGCAAAAGGAAATAATACAGGAACTGTAATTAAATGATGGATGTTTTTTTTCTCAGGAGTGTTCAGTAAATCTGTAGAAAAACACAAGTGAAAACATGGAAGAGAAGAGGAGATTCAAAATCTTGCATGGAGACGTTTGTAACATTATAATTTAGGAGAGCAATGCAATGCAATGTTTTATGTAAAGAACGTTTAAAGGAAATTTGTAAGATATTATCCCTCTTTTATATACTTTGTATATATACTGATGTACATATTTGAAATGTAATATTTTTGATGTTCATATCTGAAATATAATAAATTTTGCATATGAAGATGCCAACAGAAATGTCACATGTTCTTCATTACTAACTTGCTAAATAAGCACAATAATATTTGCTCATCATCAGCAGCATCATCTGTAGATGTGGGATTGGATTATATTTTCAGTTTTTAATTATGATTGCTATTAAAATTGTTATAAAAAGGACTCTTGCTTAAAGGAAGCTCATCCCAAAATGGAGTCAAAGTTAACCAGTGGTTTAATTCTTGCAGCAAGGGAATAAGTCACACAGCAGACGAGTCTTACAGAGAAGTCTGACTTCGCCTTACATATGCTGTGTGACTTGTTCCCTTTACAAGTTAATTAAAAGCAACGTTTAAGGCAAACAACAATGTATGGCTAGCCTTAAACGCTGCCTTTAATTAACTTGTAAAGTGCTGAGAGCGTGTATGCAACCGTGATAACAGGAATTCTACTTTGAAGGTTGCTAAACTAGGAGTTTCTAAACTAAGCACACACAAATATATAAAGGACATTGTGGACCATTAACTGGTCAATAATTATGCATGAAAAGTTATACATAAAGAAGATACATAGATGAGACTGAAACAGAATAACAATTCTTCCAACAATGATATAACACGAATCTCAGCAGCTGGATTAGTGAGATAGTGTAAGTCACAATTTGAAGATTAGAACAAATCTAACTATTTAGAAGCTCTTTGCAACATCAACCATACTGCACTTCAGACACAACGTAATGGATCTCTATCAAGAAAGCAATTCTGATGAAGAATCAAAAGCTCTGAAATCCTTTCCCTTATTAAAAATAGTTGCTTTTGAAACTAAACTGACACTCATCCGTGTACATTTTTTTAAAGCAGGAGTACCATCTTCACTCAGGCATGCACTGTTCAGACATGATCTGAATTTATGAACTTATTAAGGTGCATCTGGTTTGGAGAATGATCCAGCATGAGACAGACAAACATGTTGACCTCCTGATAGCACACTTTCAAATATATCTGAGATTCAGCCCTGACTCCAGCTTGCAGGAGACTATAGTAGTATTCAGAGAGACCGTAGTAGTATTCAGAGAATGTCTTTCTGAGAAATGTAAAGAAGAGAGGAAAAGGAACCACCATGAAACAAAAAGTAAGATTAGCTTTATACCAAAACAACCACGCGGGAAAGCCCCGATGTTTTAAATACCATGACTTTGAGGAGAGTGCTTTAATAAGTGTTGTCATTCTGTAAATATCTGTTTTAAATAACCCACCAGGTTCATCCTCGTGTTTATGTGCAGTGCCACTCTAAAGGATGGTGCAGGGAAAAAATTATTGAAGCCAGAGTCCATTTTTGTCCTGAAGCACATCAAGAGGATGATGGAAAAGAGGTGAGTTTGACTTCAAGCTTGGTCTTCATGCTAAAATGGAACTAAAATTTGTGCAGTTGCACACTCATATTTGGGATACATGCATTTTCTAAACTGAATTGTTGTAGGAACCTGCAGCAGAGGAGGCTCATTTGTCAGTTTTACATCAGAGTTCACCAGAGTCCTAGACTTTCATAAACTGTGTATGACAAACTGGGCTAACTTATAGATTTCTTAGGTAATTGTTAGCACAGGGCTAAGAATTATAGATTATTACAGATGAATAAAAGTTACTCCTTCAGTGGCAAATGTTTTGAAACTAAACACCCGTTCTCATATTCCACATACGTTTCAAACCAGAGGTGCATTACACATTGCAGATAAATTTTAAATGTATTTATTATAAGATTACTTGTAGTAATAACTTGCAGACCTGTGGGTTAAAGTTTATAAAAACATTTAATACCAGAAATCTCAAAATTAAATGCTGCAAAATTATTTACATTTTAGTGTAAATGCTACATAGAATTTAATCCGATCCAGTTCTATATGTAATATTAGATAAACATGGATCATAGGCTATACCTAGGCTATACACCAAAATATTCCATATAGGTGCATTTCTAAAGCTCTTATTGTACTGTTTGGATGAAACATGGCGAATAAGTAGCTGATTAACATTTGAATGCTGGTGTGGATAATAATCTAGCAGAGTTAAGGGGTCTTGCACACTGTAACTGATTTTCTAATTTGTAATTAGCAGTGAAGTTTTTTACATTCTGTTGAACTTATTATTTGAAATGTAATAAACTCAGAAACAGCTCCAACACAGTTGTCTGTAGATTTCAGGTACATTCATCTGCACAGTTTAATATATTTCGAATATGTACATAAAACAAAGGTGATATCTTACAATGTGTTTTCAAAATGTCAGTACAATAAACATTGCATAAATAAAAAAAAAAAAAATTCACAGTTTTCACATTTATATAAGAAGCCATACAACAGATACATTTCACATAGTGTTTATATAAATCTCTTATTCCACATATTCACTGATGTTTTGCCTCAGGCTTTACTGAACGCTCCTGAAAAAAAAAAACAATAATTTGAATTACACTTCTGTTTTGTCTCCTGTTCACTTCAGCTCATTTTTAGTAAACCATTATTGTCACTATTTGTGTATTCCAGTAGATGTTCTCACCTCTTTTGAATGGCACTCTTAATGTAATTCTGGGCAAAACTGGATTCTGGGTTCACGCATTTTTTCCCTGCACCGTTCTTCAAAGTGACACTAAAAGGCAACATTAATTCAGTTAGATGGTTTGAACTGTGTTTGAACATGGGCTAATATGCATAGTATTTACAACTTCATAGAGAACTTACATAATTTCCATGTTTTCACAGGATGGACCAGCAGGATGAATTTCTATCTTTTCAACACGTTGTAGACGAACCATGTTCAGTCCAGGACCTTGACATAAGCACCTCCTTACACTAGTCCTGGCCTGTCCTGCAAATAAAAACCATAATATATAATTAACATAGTATACAACTTAAATAAGTTTCACAAATTCATTCAGTGTTCCACAAGCAGCAATGACCTACAGTCCAGTTCAGTAAGATCTGAGAAATGAAAGAGAGAATTTTACCTTGAACGTGCTCCATCACCACACAAGCAAGAAGAAGAAAAGCTGCAACAGACTTCATTTTGCTGTTGGTCTTGAAGAGGATCTTGCAGATGATCCTGAGTTTGTTACCGCACGGCTGTTTGGATGAAGCAGTGACTGAATGAGGATTTACTCTCCTTTTATATGCTCAGATTGGATTTTCCCCACTGTTTTGGCGGAAGTGGCCTTATTGGAGTCAGTTTCACTTCCTACAGTCGTGCTTCTTCTTGACTTTCTAATTTCTCTGAAATGTTTTAGTTTATAGTCTGCAGTTCATGAGGCCAAATTTTATGCTGACTTATATGTCTTGACCCCAAAATAAAGCACAATAACTTTTGCTCAGTATCATTATTATCTGTGGAAGTGGCATTAGATTATATATTTAATTACGACATTACACGAATCTCAGCAGCTGGATTAGTGAGGTCAGGGATAATTCAGTGAAGTGAGCCACACTAAAAAGTTTATATGGCCACACTGGAGAGCAAATTTGAGTGAGAGTTGTGAACTGTGTATCCACGTCCATATGGTAGAAATGACAATAAAAACCTACTTGACTTGATTTGATGACCAGAGAAGCATTAAAGCCAAAGACGGTTTGAAAAGAATTAGAAAATTTGGTGTTTTGAAAAGGCAGTGAAAATGGTGTCTATAAAAAATGCATCTATAGAGACACTGCGTCATTGTTTTGAACTTATAAACAGAGAGTGTGTTTCTTCCACAACCGCTATACCTGTACTTGACCACCAATGAAATCTGTGTAACGGTGGCATTGGGTGATTCTTAGAACAGTAGCGTTTTGTAGAACTGCTAAGCTAAAGGCTAATCCTAACCCTAACACTGAATTCCATATGGATGCCTTTTATTGCCTAAGGACTTTTAAACTCTATGGCATAAAGTTAAGGTTATAGCACTAGATACATATCTTGCCATTTATAGCACTTGTTCTAGCATTAGCCCACTAATTAGTTAGCTGGTTGACACACTGGGCTAACACCTGTGATATAGCTTAGTATATTAGATTAGTATTAGTATATGTTAGTATACTAAAAATAGTGTACACTAACAATAGTGTAAGAAACTTAGAGTACAAGGACATTTTTCCTCTCTCTTTTACTCCCTTAGTGGCAGAGCATCTGAAACTAATAACCCAGGGCTATTCAGCTACAATAGCAAGTGGGCCGGATATGAAAGTCACTGGGGGTTCGGTGGCCACAGAATTCCGTGCTGTCCAGACTGTCGTTCCCGGCGGAGTGTGTGTGGGGGGGTTCTTAGGCGGAGGGTGTTTTTCGCGAAACACCCCCCGCGTTGGCCCAAATTTGCCATCGACCCGGTTTGCCCGATTGCCAGTCCAGCTCTGTGTCAGTGCCGCGACTACGAGCCAACCATCATCCAAAACCCAAACTCCAAATATTATTATATCACACAAATCACATACTGATTTACGGGCAGTCTTGCGGGCCATAAAAAATTTCAACAGGGCCGGATCTGGCCTGCGGGCCGCCACTTGAATAGTCCTGTAATAACCCATATTCCACATCAGTTTCAAAGAAGGGGTGCATTTTACATTGCAGATTAATTGCAATTTATTTGTTTATAGACTACTTGCAGTAATAACTTGCACAAAACAGTAAAATTTTTCACAGTGTACTGACAAAACACTCAAATTCTGAAATTCAGACATTAGTAACATACAGAGAAAGCAAAGGTCTATTTCAGAGAGAAATCTGCTGATAGCACACTAACAAATTCAAGTGAAATTTAGCCCTGACTCTAGTTTGCACAAGATCGTAGTAGAATTCAAAGAAAGCCTTTCTGAGAAATGAAGAGAAGAGAGGAAAGGGAACAACCATGAAATAAAAAGTAAGATTAGCTTTATACCAAAACAACCACAGTGAAAACTTCACAAGGGGAAGCCCCGGTGTTTGGAGAATATATTAAGGCACTGGATTACATTCACTTGCGGACTTCAATCCATCTGCACCTGAACAGATCTTTAAGACTGAGAGCAAAATGAAGACACTTGCAGTTTTTGCTCTCCTCTGTCTGCTTGT
>JBBPCY010007678.1:0-10460 GCA_037974405.1 Brachyalestes nurse
TCTTGGAATTTGAGACTGAGTCATTATTTTCAAAAAAGAATCTGAATCAAATATAATTGCTGGTCAGAGATCTCCACTTGTTCCCTGTGTGTTCACTGTTACAGTGCAGAATTAATGAAGCAGTGATCTCTCCAGCAGATGGCAGTATTATAAAGGACTGGAGGTCAGATTGCTCTCCAGCGTGACACCAGATAGGGGAAGTGGAATGTACACTAGAGGGGTATAATCACCCAAATCGCTTCTGTAAATACTCCCTTAAAACTTCTCTCAAACTCCATCCAGCTCCTCATTAAGATGGAGTAGACATGTGGATGGGTTACAAGATTTTAGGGACCATTGCAATAAGGTGCAGTATGACTTAAATATGAGCAAAACATCCGCGTGTAACTGAGTGCCGCAGTGTTGTAAACCACAATGACAAGTCTGCACCTTAATGAAGAACTGGTTGTGGTTTGAGAGATGTTTTGGGGTTGTATCTACAGAAAAGATCTGGATGACTAATCATTTCTAGCATTAGTCTCACAGCTCTCTTTCTAAATGAAAGAAGCAAAAGGACGAATCCAAGAAAAGTAATCCCTCAGTTTTACGTGTATCAGCAGTCGCGGATTCAGTCTTTCGCGGATTTTTTCTGAGAACCAAGCTAATCATTTTTTGCGGAACCCCCCCGCACATGGGCGGAAAAGGCAGATATCCTCGCATTTTTTGTTCTTTTTTGACGTCCGGGCCTCGTCCGCCATGCCCCCTCGTACTCTTGTGCCGGGCTGCACCACGCCCTAACATGAACCCTGCGCGAGGAGGAGGGGGCACGGCAGGACTGGCTTCCATGAGCCTTTGTGGCACGGTTGGCCCAGTTATATGTGTTTTTGTGAATGTTAAAGGGGTAGTAGACGTTTGTCAAGTAGAGTTAGTCAACTAATGTGTGTGTATGTGTGTAATTTGTGTGGTTGAGCCTGTCTCGCCAGTTACCAGTGAGGTGGGAGCAGTACTAGGGTATGCCGGCTGGGGGCGCAGTACTCTCTGTGTTGCAAGAATCTGTTCAAAATTGTAGAAGCTAACAATCAAAGTCAATTTGCTTAAAGAACTGTGTATCTTTGCGATCTCTGTCTCACACTCACCACAGTGTTCACATTCTAGCGCTGTTCAATATGTATGTGCGTTAATCTCTACAATTTGTTCAAGGTTAATGAGTTTAAAATGAAATTAAAGTGTTCTGGGAGCATGTTTGGGGGCATATATTAGAGTTTACACTATGAAAATAAGCAAATTATACGCATTTTAACCATAACACAACAACGTGGTTATTCACTAACTGTTTGTGAAAACCTGAGTAAATGTGATGTTTTTTAACGATTCCTTTAACATTGTTATATGAGGACCTGTAATAAATAAAAACGTCAATGTGATTTCCTCATGGCAGGACAGTCCTCATAGTCTTACTGTAATGAATGAAAGATTGTCGAAATGTTTAACATCACTGAACTGAAGGTTTTTTTTTTTCAAACTTACTAATTTACTCATATTCAGGCCCCCCAGTCACACAGACTCACTCTTCACTGATTTCTCAAATTCACAGTGTTTTTGAGTTCAGCAGAATGAAAAAGCATAATCATTTTTAACACATAAAGAATTGTTGTTCTGGGTCCTGGCGAATGGCCTGTTTTTCCATGCTCTCGGGTCATGTAGTGGCAGAACTGTGATTTGAGGAGTTAAATTGCCAGGGAGTTAAATTGCGACCACGACCATCTGTCACGTAATGACGTCTTGCAAGGGGACTGAATAGCGAGAATAATCAAATGAAGCAATAAAAGAAGCGATTGAGTACTCAGAAGCGATGTCTTGTGCCAGAAGGGTCTCATGCAGAGTAATGAAGAGACTCTTCTGCGGCCAAGGCCAGTGAAAATATGAATATTTAATCGCCCTTCCAGAGACTCTGAGCAAGTACAGTGAAACAAATGAAGAGGCCGAACCCACGCAGGCGCAGATGAAAGAGAATCCAGGGGCCGCGTCTCTCGGGATTAGTCTCTGTTCTTTGGTCAGAACCTTCCCATGATTCCTCAGGAGATACTGGGAGGGATCACAAGTTGACTTTTCCCCAGGAAGGGCAGGTAGCACACTTTAAATGAAGTAATTCTGTTTGTGAGTGCACATGAATGTGTGTGTATATGTGTGTGTGTGCGTCCTTTTCTGGAATGGCATTTCTAAACGTGTGTTTGTTGGAAATTCCACAGAATTCTCATTTCTGATCATACACGTTGTGTTCTTTAGCACCCAAAACCCATGTCAAGTGCAAAAAACAGGTTTTTACTTCAGTAGGCCATCATTTAGCTGATGAAGAAGTTCACAGGATGACTCATCTGGGGTAATCACTGTATGGCTGCTATTGCTATATGGTTTAATATGAGAAAACATACACTGTGCATCAAAAGTTTGGGGACCCCTGGCTTCTTTTAACATGCTTGTTTTCCTAGTTGTTTAGAATCTGTCTGGACATTTTTTCATGGTAAAAATTGCTGACACCGAAAAAAGTCATACCCTTGGGATAATGCTCGTAATCAATTCCCCCCCCCCCCGGTTGTGGTGTTAGCACTAAAACCTTCCAGGTGTTTGATCCACCTTTGCGGCAAAATAGTTACGGCAGTTATTTGGAAAATAAAATAATCAGTATTTATACACAACCTGGCCTTCATTCCAAAGAAGAGACTTGGCGTGGAAGTAATGTTCAGACTTAACTGAAAGAACCACTGAAGAAATGATTCTAATATATTCTATTAGCTCTTTTTTTGGGTGCTTAGTGGTACTCACAGGAGTTGGAGCGGGACATGGTGCGGGCTCTGGCCTGCCTGATCTCCCTGCACCACTTGTTGATGTCCTTGTAAGAGTAGAGTTTCAGGAAGAGGATGGTGTACACCCCCAGCGCAAAGACGCCACCCACTGCAAACACAGATGCACACGAACTACTAAAAACCAAAATTCAATACATTCCAACCAAAGGATCATTTAAAGCGCCCATATGTGGGAGACTTCATTTACTACATATCTAATGAAGCAGTCGCATTAGTGCAATTCGTAGTTACTAAATAACATTGTAGTTACAGTGGTGTGCAAAAATCAGACTACTTTATTTAATTTATACTCAAAATGATCATTAAGTACAGGTTCTTCAGTGTTATGGATTAGTTATTCAGTGTAACAATCTTATAACAAATCCACTAGAAATATTATATTTAAGAGAAAATAACACAGAACCAATATTAAATGTATTAAGCTTTAATTTGTCCAATCTCTTCATTGTTCCCCATGCTGCCAGTCTAACTCATTTATCCGTCCATTTTTAAACTTGACCAGTTACAGCTGTGTCCTTCCCACAAAATCTACCTCCAAAGCTGTCACGGACATCATGTTCTAATTCAAAGAGGCAAGAGCACTCACACAAGCAGCTACACACACACACCTCAGCCGCCTTGCAAATTTCTTTCTTATTCTTTCTCATCAAAAACTGCTGAGGGAGAGATTTCTGAGCAGATTAGATAGAACATATACTCATTTAAAGAAGAGGGATTTCCAAAACTTGTTGAAAACGTTAGAGAGAGAAGGGGACTCCTAACCCAGGTAGTCAGCACTTAACATGTTCATCTTTGAAACAGAGAAGAACATCAAGCCCCAATCTTGTATCAGGTCTGAAAATAGTACAGGTATTTCTGTTCAGGCTTCCACTTTCAGTGCTGTGGGTCTTAGGGTACGTGTAGCTGTTCGAGAAACTGCTACTGAGAAAAGGAAGAAAACCTAAACACTGAACACGGACATCTGAGATGTGGATGAAGATTTAATGGACTGATGAGTGTAACTTTGTAACTGGGATTATTTAAGGAGCAAAAAAATATTCTACGTAGATGCAGATTTTTAAAAAACAATGGACGTTATAATAATGGCAAAGGGTTAACTCAATAAATACCGAATACAATTATATTACACTTAATGGTGGAGGCTTCTGTGTAACTGCCTGTTTAATAAATGTTTCTTGTTTTGACTGGAAATAAAAAAAAAAACAAAAGTGTGGGATGTGACATTTGCACAGTGCTAACACAGTACAAAGTAGAGACCTCTTGTTATGAAATGTAAATTGACGGTAAACATAATTGATAATGTAAATGACTACACTATGCACTTCATTAAATAATTCACCATGGAATTCATCATGTACACAATTCCATTTGCATAGAATGTAGGTAAATAAGGTACATTTTTATTAAATTATCACATTTATAATAATCAGTGTTGCTTTACAACCTTAAAACAACTGGCTACAAAAATAACAGTTAATAACATAACTTGATAACAGTCCTACAATATAACAGAGGACACAGAATGTGGCCAATAATATGGAGCAATGCAGAGGGTGCTTAAAAGGCCGGTAGTAAAGAGTTCATCATTCTAATGACAATATTAATGCTAATGACAGTGTTCACCTAAGTTTACAGCGTGACAGTGGAATCATACCTGGGGTCATGGAAGGGACTGTAAGGACGGTGGCTGGTGGAAAGCACAAAATGGCAGAAAGATTGACGCAATGAAGGAATGTTCCAGTAGCTTCTGAGATGGTTCCCTGAATGAAGAGACCAGTAACAAGACGTCAGGGTTTGATTTATCCCTGCAAGAGGATGTCCCGCTATGGCTGATTATATGATAACGTCTCCAACAAGAACCACTCGGTCGACAGATTTCACACACGGTTTCACAGATGTCTCTATTGGTCTCAGTGATTAGAGTGTGACACTCACCACGGCCAGCCTCCGCTCCGTGTACAGAGCTGCCATTATAAACACGTTGGACACTGCAAGAGCAAATCCACAAATCAGACACGCTTCATAATATTATGATGTGTTATGTACAGGAGGCGAGCTGAATACTGCTCAGAAAGGACCGCCTTCAATCAGGCAGCTGCAGCTCACTCTTCCAGCGCAGTTCAGGAGCATGAATAGAGCCGAATTTGCACCTAAAACAGGCAGAAGAGTGAAAGTGCACAAACGCCAGAAGCCAAAAGCAAAGATTAGAAAGGATGCTGCACTGTAGACCCGAATGGTGATTCACAGGATAGAATGAAGGAAGACTAGAATATATTAAACAGCTAAATTAAACATGTGTGTTAAACTACTTCTCCTATTTGGATTGATGAATCTGATTTCTTTTGATGCAGTAGAGTGCAGTTCTATGTAAAAAGAGCTGTCCATGATAGACACTGACACTTAAAATAAAATAAAATTGTACATCTGATGGCATTTTTGTATGCCTAAAGCCAGCTGGAAGGTTGAGCTTCCTAGATACAGGGTCTTTAAGGCAACTGGGTATCTTATTAACTTCTTTCCAGTGGTTTAAAGCAAATGCCATCTTAAAATTTGGTGAAAAATTGATGAGTAATATTTATATTACTATAAATATAAATATTTATAATATTAATATTTATAGTAATATACACATACATACGTAAATATGAATTTACATACATACAGTATATATATATATATATATATATTAGGGCTGTATCGATATGTGATATTAAACCGAAATCGCAACACTCAGATCCACGAACCTCTGTCGCGGTGTGAGAAGGTAGAATCGTGACACACCCCTTCCATCCTTCCCATCTTTCGCCACTAGGGGGCCAGAGCGTGAGCGGTACACCTCCCAATAACACCTTTTTTACACCGTGATTGGTGTATTTTCATGTCCATTTCAGGCAGTAACCAATAGTAGAGATTGTTCGATTCAAACAATTCTTCCGCCCTTGGCCTTATAAATGAGCCGAGACTGCTCTCAGGTCAGCCGAGCGCTGCAGCGCCTCAAGAGCGTTTGAGTCTCTGGGTCGATTTTTTAGCTCAAGCAAAGGAAACACACAGAAGACCAAATTCAGGATATCTGAGGACATTTGATGGGGATAATTGTCCAGCAAATAAGAATTTCAAGTGGAAATAGGAGCGACTGTCCGCAGAGACGCACTGGGGAAGCGCGCGTGTCCGAGCTGAATTTCTTCAAATGTAAGTAAAAGGAAATTATGACACTTGGCTTTATGAGTGCCTATAAGCTGGCTGGTTGTGATACTGCTGGGGAGTTTGTAAGAGTTTTGTTGTGTTTTGAGCGAGTTTTTGTGCGATTTTGGCCAGCTGGGCGGCGCATGTTTTTAGTTTTGGATAATGGTGAACCGGTAGCTGAAGAATCGGTTCTGCGGCAGGCTGTGGTGATTCCTTGGGGTCTTCTGTACAGACTGAATGCCAAAGAAGCGGTGTCGAAGCGTTTATTGATTCATAATTCTGTGGTAAACATGAGGACTCGAAATAAAATGCTGTCTCGAATGGTACTGCTGCACTAAGCACTAACATCTCCTCCACTCCCCAAAAGAATCGCCATACGAACCGATTCGTGGGTCAAAAATCGTGATACGAACCAAATCATGGGTTTGTTGTATCGTTACAGCCCTTATATATATATATATATTAATTATATTTCATATTATATACTGCAAATCACTGTTGCATTTCTTCAATAAAGGCTTACTTTAAACAAAATAACCAGTTAAAATTTAAAATACTCATTTTTATGAAAAATGAAAATTACTGGTTTCTTTTCAACGACTGTACATTATTTCAAACCCTTGGTCAAAGGTGTTGTACACATTACCGATTATGAGGCATGGAGCAGGCCAGCTGTACGGGTCCTTTAAGAAGAGGGAGACCACCTGGATGGGGTCCACTAATATCCCATACCTAAACCGAGGACAAAAGAGACAAAGGAACATCAACCACATCCACTGCCACTGTGGCCTGTTCTTCATCAAGAATAAACTCTTTCAAAATCAAACAGTCAGAACTCGACTAAATTGGACAGAAAATTGAGAAAAACCCCACCACAAAAAATGTAAGAAAATTACAAAATAACCGACACATATTATTATGCTCCAGCAAAAATGAAGAAATCCCACCACAATGACAGTGTTTGTACTGAAAGGGACAGTTCACTCACTTTATAAGATTCTCCAGGAAAAGGCGTGCATTGGACAAGACCTACAAAAGAAAGAGAAAAAATGTTTATTTACAAACTGCCATGGTTAATGATTTGTTTTTTGTGATTATCACTGTTTATTGCTTGCTCTAGAGTTGTACAGATCATCGCTATCACAGGGTGGAACTACAGAGAGATCAAAGTCTTCAGTAACACAATACAAGGTACCTGGGCTGTACTGTCAACTAATCTGTCCACAGCCTGATAAAAGAGGCCATAAACGAGAGTACTCTCAGATAACAGCGTTTCATTCGTATACCAAAGACACACAGAGCATCCTAGCACTGTATGACACACTATTACCGGTTTCTGGCCCTGTATGACGCACTAATACCATTACCACTGGGTTAAAGGTAAGTATGTGATGATAAGGGCACTATGCTAATTGGTGGATATGAGCTTCCATTGCTTCAGTTTGGTTAACCCGAGCGTGGATCCATGCTGGAAGCTCAACAAATGGTAAACGGTCATCATCCGGCAAAACAACTCCATACATGGAAGTTCCTCTGGTTTGTGTTGATGCTTAAGGGGTAAGACGTCATGCAGAGCTTTGTTTGGTCTACCTGTGTCACACAGAACCGAAGTTATTATAATAAAAAAATATATAATAACCCCTACTGGGATTTAAAAAAGGGTGTCACACGCAAATGAACATAAAAAGAAAAAACGACCAAATTTCTTTTATTTTAGGACTGGTTTGACTTTTTACTTTCAGGATAGTCTCCGCCCACAAGTGGGTGGGGAAAACCCACAGAGTAAGGTCGCCCAGAGAGTGGCCGAGCAACGAGTGTGTAGGAGAACAAACACCAGTGTCAGACTGTTTTACACCGTTTATACTTGTTGAAATCAGATTTTACTAATACATTCTGAGTTCTATGGGTTAAGGGGGGACTTTCTGCCAAACTCTTTCTTTAATGTGTGGCCAAAGTGAATAAAACTTTAATTCGTACTTTCACAGAAATGCCAAGAAAACTGTGCAGTGAACGGTTTATAAGAAAAGGGAAGATGCAGCGGCCACTGTGTAGCTGAGTGTTGGGCATGCTGCCAAACTCCAGCCTGACCTCATTACACCTGCTACGAGACTGATGTTTTCACACATCCGTGCCATACTAGTTACCTGGAGACTCCAAGCATCCTACTTCCAGTGTTTTTCATTAAACTTGATGTTAGCACATCACATCAAACACCTGGCAAAGAGTAGGAGGCATTCAAGCTCCTATAATCCTACAGTCAATAACTATAGTATAGTTCCTATCAGAGGGAATTAGGGTAATATCATGGTATAAGTGATTCATCATACCAGCGTTCACGTTGTGTCTCCACAAATAGTAAGATTACATCATTTAAGGCTAGACATGAGTATTGTACTCAATTTATAGAACTTTAGAATATATACACTACTTTACTAAAGAATGAAAAGTTCAGTTAACCTCCTTTTGCAAACTGAAATCAATATGATAAAGAAATGTGAGGCAAAACTGCATTTTTAGTTTACAGTGTAGACACTGTATAAGACATTTTCAGCACTTGTATGCATTCATCTACTTTTTTAAAAGCCAAAAAAATGTATATGTTTATTTCCTTGTGAATACACACTGCAGAAAGAGAACGTTACTGAACTCTCACATTGTTTATTCGATTCTGAAAGTTTAGAAATGCTGGTTTTGCAAAAAACAGTTTTAAGAATGTGCCTCAGAACTGCTCTCCACAGTGAGACCTCAGCACCGTTTGTGGGAATGATGTTATTAGTACAAAGGAAATGTATGAGGTGGGAGAGCTAAACATGGTGTAGACGTGCCTTCACTGAAGATCTTCACTTCTGGAAAATTAAGTGTGAACGGAATGGGAATTCACAAAAAATGTTTTAAATACATTTCTTTTGCATTCTGACAGATTTAACATCACTCTTAATCCCAGATTAAGAGATGACATGTTGAAGATGCAATTCATTACTTAAAATCTGGCAGATCTGTCTGTAGTGTCTTGTTTTAATCGTAAACTCTAAAAATGGTTCTGTAGTAATGACATTGGTTCTATAGTGTAAATATTCAAAGAGTCACTTGAAGGGTCTTTGGTGAAAACCCTGTTCTAGAGAGCTTTTTAAACAACCAAATAAAAAAGACTCAATATTGCACCAGAAAGGGTTCTCCAAAAGTTAGAAGTCAAAGAACCTTTTTGATACTATATAGAACCATTTTTACTAAATGTGGGTAATTCTTCGGGTTATTAATCTTATAATGTATGATTCAGGAGCTGCTATGAATTCTTAAGCAAATATTATAGTTCTGTTGTGATGAGATGGGGGTTCTCATACAGGTTTATGAGGTTATGATGTACATGAAATACAGGCACATATGCATCATATCTTAAGAAATCGACAGGTTGAGTCAACCTTGATGCATGAAAACTATTTCTATTATGCGAAAGAATGAAAATAAAAAACACTCATTGGCTCAGTTTCTCTTTTCTGCAAAGCTCTAATGATCCCACTGAGGACCGCCCTCACTCCACAAGCTCTACTTTCCTCCTCCGAAATCTCCCCGTACCAGCAGTTTCCCACTTAACATCCATAATTATTCATTACAGAGGCACAAAGCATTCTGGGATGTTCAGAGGGGCTACGATGAGGGGGGAAAAGAGAATCCCGGCGAGGACATCAGTGTGATCTTGTTTCAAAGACGGGATTAATATTGGCTCTGAAATTGCGGTTCTCCCCCTGCAGCCGCTCCGTTTCTTTCTCTCGACAGTTCAAGGGGAAATAGCTGTTTATTTTTAGAGCCATGTGGCACTTCCAAATGGCCATTAAAGTAATCCTCTGACAACGTTTAAGTTTTGATTAGCGTGCAAAGCTTCAAGAGGCGTCTCAGGACTCTCCGAGGACGGACGGTTCGCCGCTCGCAAAGGCACTTGGACTAGTTTTACAGTCTCTGCTTATACAGCACCATTCAGACGAGTGGAAGCACCACTCAAAAGTGTGGAATCACTGCTCCAAAGTTTGGTATCAACATTTAAAAGTTTGCAATCGCCAATAAAAAGTTTGGCATTATCATTTAAAAGTTTGTAGCTGCCAGTTTAAAGTTTGAAATTATCTTTCAAAAGTTTGGAATCACCAATCATAGGTCGGCAATCACCGTTCAAAAGTATGGAGACTTTTGGGAATCATCAATTAAATGTTTGGAACAACGTTTAAAAAATGGCCATCATTCAAAAGTGTGGAACCACCGTTTAAAATCATCATTCAAAAGTACGGTATCACTGTCCAAATGTTTGGAGTCATTATTCAACAGTTTGGAATTACTATTCAAAAACTTAGAATCACTGTTCAAAAGTTTAGAATCACTGTTCAAAAGTTTAGAATCACTGTTCAAAAGTTTAGAATCACTGTTCAAAAGTTTAGAATCACTGTT
>JBBPCY010007705.1:0-15804 GCA_037974405.1 Brachyalestes nurse
TCTGTCTGTCAGGCTGTGAGGAAAATCCTGAACTCGGAAACTCGAGTGACTCTGTCAGCGTGCCTTCCTCATTTCGATCAGTTAGTGGCGAGAAAGCAGACACACCCATCATATTGGAATGTTGATTTAATTATTTTTTGGTGTCAAATAATCCCTGTGGGTGACTAGACCGGTAATTTAATTTTGGTAATACAATACAGTACAATATCATATATGACAATACAAGACAATGCAGAACAATGGAAGACAATGCTATGGAGTGGGTGAGTGGGGTTGTAAGTGCAATTTGTAAAAAAGTAGTTTAAGTTTTTTTGTAGTTTAAGAGTGCCTGTTTTTTGGTCAAGCCAAGGTCATGTTTAAAAGCCTTTGCGTTAGCATTAAAACTTTAACCCTGAGGTCCACGTATGACTTTGTTGCTATTTTTATGCTGCGACCACAGCCATCATTCATTTTTGCATGATCATTCTTCAAGCTCTCTTTATCATTTTGAATTTAAAAGGCTGTTTTTGTTTTTAAGACGTGTCCAGCTGTATGTAAAAGTTGAAACACTCTTGATTTGTTGATATTCATTTGAAAAGAAATTAACAACCACTAGGGGCAGTAAACTTAAATATGAAGAATAAATATTCGTTTTTCGTTTATTTTCCTGATAATAAATACTGGAAAAAAAGAACATATAAAACATAATATGTGCCACAACTTTTGTACAGGCCACATTTTCCACCAAGCATGTAATTTTACCCAAGGTTTTACCCAAACATTTGCATACCAATGTATGCAAAGACATTCACAGACAGATGGTTATTTAGCTGACTGTGGTGATTTAGGTAGCTTTCACAATCACATGTTTATGTTGTAAAAAACAATGTGAATTGGGGCTGAGGCAAGTGCTGGCTGAGGCAAGTATGTGTGAACAAAAGAAAGTATTGAACAGCAACAGTTCTGACTTCTGATTGGTGCTGTAACACATTTGGAGGACAGCGGTGGGTGATGTTTGTTTATTTGAGCTCGAGCCGTTTCTGGCCTTGCTCATACCTGACATTAACAGGCATCACCTTCGGATGTGACCAGGAGAGCTTACGGCCACATCACATTTGTATTGTGAATACTTCAGCTTCAACAGTAAAATCCAGAACAAAAAGAGACAGGAAACAAGGAACTAGGAACACCAGCAAGGAGAAATCAACTGCAGTGAGATAATAACATGATAGACAATAAAACTATGTGAGAAATACGGTCATAAGAAGTCATTGGAGATGCAGTCGAAGGTGTTAACGGTTCAGCATTTTGTCTGTCCCTTTAGGCCAGATCACCCAAGACGTTTGGTAATGCCAGGTGTTAACAGGGCCTCTGTCTGTAACTGGGACTTACTAAACATCAAAACAAAATAGTTAATCTGCCAGTAGAGGTGGATGGAAGAACTCTGAAAATGTGATGATGACTGACTATTGAATACTGTCCTAAATACTGTCAGTAACATCTTACTATACATAAAAGTAACATATTCAGAATACATTTAGACTGCATTCCGAACACTTTTTCTTAAGGCACAATGGAGAAACCACTGCTGTAAGTTTTTCTATGTCCACAGTATTCCTCACTGTTTGACAGATATTAATATTATTCTTCAATGTATGTGTTTCATAAATGCTCATTTTAAAGAACATCCAGGTTCAGATTGTTTTAGGCTGTTCATTTGTTGAAATCAGACCCTAATGGTTAAGACAAAAATGTTTTTTTAATGTATCATTTTCCTATTAAACTTACACATAAAAACTGGCGTAACTTCACTGATTGCTTTGTATAGCAAATAAATTGGCTGTCAACACATTTGAATCTGTACATTCACAATGTGCCACCCCACATCAAACCATTAAACTTTGGTTGGCCCTATATTTACTGAAAGGAGTCCAAGAGAACTCGATTGTTCATGCCTTCTCTGGATGGGTTGGGTGGTCTTCTCCACCATTCATAAATAAGGGCGTCTGTTAACTGATGTAATAGAAATGGCATTTAATGTTCTCCTCCAAGCGTGTTGAGCTGTCCAGTGATGTTGACTTTGCAAAGATGTGGTGAAAGGAAGTATGTGCAGGAAGCACCTGCTAACGTTCACCATCCCAGCGTTGAAAGTGTCCTGTGACTGGGGATCCAAGCTAGAGGATCAAATTTGACCACACTAAGAAAAGAACTGGAGAAAAAATATATATATACAAAAGGAATACTGGTTTGACACAGTAGTCACTCACAGACCAGGTGGAGACTGAACACCTGAAAACGTGTAGTCAGGAATGAGAAATGAAAGTAAAAGAGGTTCATTTCTTCATCCAAAGGTGGGTTTTATTTATAAAGCTCAGTCTCAGGCACTAATAGACTCACCGCTCACAGCAATACAGCGATATTATAAGAATTTCTACAGGATTCTTATAGGATTATAGTTATTCAGACAGTATAGTTTACTGCACACTATAGGTAGAAAAAAAATACTATAGAAGTGTTATATGGCAGAATAGTAATGTTATAGATTCTTATAGGGCTGCTTCTTGCTATATGTAGTATAAACAGGCCCTGAGAGACCCTAAGCTGCAAAGGGTCATGTGAGAAATTCTATAGTAATGTAATTTAATGTATGTTATAATAAATGTTTATTTTGTCAGTCATGATATTGACGAAACAATAATGTATGAAGATATTATTTATGTTCATATATGATTATAATATATGCAGATTTCATATTCATTGAAGGATATATGAAGATATCATAATGTATGCAGATACAAAAAACATTTGTCTATCTATCCATCCATCCATCTGTCGGTTATCTATTTATCTATCTATCTGTTTTTCTTGATTTAGTATTAAATCATAGATTATTTTTCGTTGTGTGTTGTTAATTATAGTCTTGTCATGGTTTTTTTAAACATGTATTGAACTTATTATTATTAATTATTATTTATTTATTTATTTATAAAAAATATAATAAATGTTTAATACATACTTATAAAATCAAACTATAAATAAATAAAACATGCGATTCTGAATACATACGATTGTGAGACATTTCACTGTGTGTTGTAGGCTACTTGTATGACTATGGATGTGACGAGTAAAGAATCTTGAATCTTGAACTGTCAATCATTTGAATATAAAATAACTAGGGTGAGTGTAAACAGAATTTCACCTGGGGTCCCTAAATGCTTAAAATGTTCTGGTTATTTACAGTATTGCAACAGATGGCACAGACCACTGAAAAAACTTATCCCAGTCTAAGCTTTGGTTCCAACTGCAAACTGGGACTGAGCTGATGTCCCTGTGAACCTCTGCCACCAGATGGCGCCACACACACACCTTTCACGTCATGCCTATCTTTGAGTTGTATCTGAAATCCTGACACGTGAATCACACATGCAGCACGACATAAGTAAGTGTGCCTCAGAAGTTAAAACAGAACAGACAACATAAACCTAATAATATTTTTTTTAATTAGACAGATTTGGTTTTCCTCTAGCACAAAACAATATACACTGTATGGACAAAAGTATTGAGACACACCTGTTTTTAGGGTTTCTTCATGCTTTAGCATACCAAGACATTTTGGACAACGTCTTGATTCCAACTTTGTGGACACAGTTTGGGGAAGAACCTTTTCAATTTCAGCATGACTGTGTCCCAGTGCACAAAGCAAGCTCCATAAAGACATGGCTGGATGAGTTTGGTGTGGAAGAACTTGACTGGCCTGAACAGAGCCCTGACCTCAACCCCATCCAACACCTTTGGGATGAACTGGAACGGAGATTGCGAGCCAGACCTTATCATCCAACATCAGAGACGGAAATGAAAAGGGGGGGGGGCAGCTCCAAATTAAAGTCTTGAATGCAATGTCATTAACGTCTCTCTTGGTGTAATGGTCAGGCGTCCCCATACTTTTGTCCATATAGTGTAAGACTTTATAACACTGTTCCCTATGCCGGAATGAATGCTGTATTAACGCCCAAATTACTACACTACCAGGTTCTGTTAAACAGCGATCTGGTGAAACCACATATTCTCTGTCCTGCTACTGCTGTTATTATTCTGTTGCTGTTTTACCTCTATTCAGCATTTTTGCATAGTTACTGCTATATCACATTATGTCGCATTACTGTATTCGGGTCATTCTTTTCTGTCCCTAGACTTTACATGATGGTTAATTGTAGGGATTTATTTATATTTTAAAATAAAACAATATGTTATTTGAACAATTGCACTTTTTTGAACCATCTATGTGTAAGTATTTGTTTTTAATCATTTTAGGAAATTTCCAAGTACTCCCAAAAATGCCCATCCCCACTGTCATGCTGAGGTAGGATTCAAACCCACAACTTCTTGGGAGGGCCCTATTCTGAAATCAAAAACATTTTTTTAGCAGTTGAGCTGCAATTATGTATGCATAACTGCCAAATATATAATATACATGACTTAAAAATACAAAATGTCAAATAAATATTATAAAATACGTGATAAAAGTGTGCATCCCCTGTAGTCACATCACTGGTGTTACCGTCAGCTGCGTAGCACCAAATTCTGGGTCCTATGCACAAGCAGTGGCCATGGGCCCACATAAGCTTGAGGTTCACAACTACCTTGGACACAATTTAATACATCAATCAACTGATGCATTTACCCAAAATATTAGCATTTACATTAGTTAACAACATTTATTGTGATCTTAAAATTATATTTAAAGGAAAATAAAATTTCACTCCTCAGGGGCCCTCCTCCGACTTGGGGCCCTGGTAATTTAGTCCCACTTTTCACCCAACTACGACACCCCTGCATAGATCATCACTGGTTGAACAGTGGCACAACTCTCCATCCTCAGGAAACTGGAGATACAAGCTGTCATATTCTGGGACTGCTTGGGCTGCTCTCTGATTTTATATTGCTATTGAATCAGAAACATTTCAAATGAACTTTTGTAAAAAATATTAGTTAGTGAATGGCTGGTTTGGCAACGTTCCCACAGCATTTCCCACAGTCACAGTTCCTTTGAGCAGGTTTTGCCTGTTTTTGTCTTATCACCTGTTCACCCAGGCTCCACTTATGTTTAGTTAGTTTCTGTTTATTTATAGTCCCTGCTGCCTTGTTCTTTTATGTTTAATTATTTTCCATATTAAAAGTTCAAATTTCAGTTTTCGGAACATTAGTTGTTAAATAATGTCATTTGTGAAAATGTTATTGACAACATGTTTAAATTCATAATAGATGTATAAATGTATATATGCATAAATGTATAAAAAATATTATACTTTTCAAGAAAGAATTAATATTATTTGAACCAATTTTTTATACACACATTATAAATGGTAACATTTCATTTCATTCTAAATGTGTACACTTTATGTCTTGTACTCTGATATATTTTATGCTTGAGGTGATTTTGCTGCATGAGCATGAAGTAGAAATGATTCCTTCCTTTGCATTGCACAAAGAAAATCACTGTCACAAACATCACAGCTGCTTTATTCTACTCCAGTAACATCCTATAGGTGGTACAAAAGTCAATTCTACAGCTCCAAGCTCTCTTTTCCCTTTTGCACCTGACGTGTAGAAGAAACCCTCCCACATGATGCCCTCTAGTGGGTGCCAGGTGCCTGGGATCTCGCTCAAAGAAACACAAACCAGGTGTCAATCCACTGTAGCTGTATGAAAATCCAAGCTTGAAACTAATCGTCTGAACCTTAATCCAAACATTTATGAAGACATGTCCTACACACAAATGTCCAGTAGGTGTCCTTCAGTGACTGAAATTTGCACCCATTTAGGACACAAGCATAAAACCGTGCGGCCACAGCTTATATAAATTACATCGAAAAAACAGAATAAAATGCTTTGGAGTTTGTGTTCCAGAACTACACATTCAGCCACTAACGCTTTTGCCAAATGCAATCAAATTCTCAAAGTCAGCATCTACTACAAAGCCCTCCCAGAAGAGAAGAGGCAGCTACTGCAGCAACGCGGAGCCAAACTCCCTGTTTAATATCGTTAATTTCACAAGAAATGTTGGATAAGAAGGTGTCCACAAACTTTTGGACATTTAATGTATCTAAAACTGGAATGAGGACCTTGTAATGCCATCGCAATTACAAAATATTTTAGATGAACTAAAGGCGTAATGTGCAGGTCTGGCATTAAATATAGGCAAGATTTCTATTTGCAACACCACAGCCTGGTCACACTTTTAAATATAGGCTTAATCTACTGCCAGTTAAATTTAGAAATGAGGTGTAGACCCACTAAGTCTCCAGCTCCAAGGGCGCCACTAGAAATGTTGGGCACTATGAAAAAATAGAATATTGGGCCTCTAATTATATAAAATATTCTGTTTAGATTACGTTTCTCTGAAACCCCCCCGCTGAATCAGTGCCCCCCACCTCCTCAGCTGCTCCGCTGTGTGTGGGGCCTCCACTAGATGTCAGAATGCTGCTGTATGGAAATGCGAGAGATGAAAACGCTCTGATGACGTGTGCTGTGCAGTACCTCAGTCAGAAGGCAGGAGGAGTAGAGACTAGCTGTGCAGTCACGCCCTGGCAGGGCCTGAAGAATGAGAAGTTTCTGAAAGGGGAAAGACCTAGATTAGTGACTCATGACTCATAACAGAACGCTCCCTAAGAAGGAAAGAACATGTGGTCTGAAAAAGTAACTTTCCTCTAAAAGACATCCCTGCACATTAGGCTCTGTTTTAACTAAGCTATAATAAAACCATGTAAAAAAGCAGGTGTTGATTTAAGTGTAGCTTTACAGGTTGGAGAACAGATGTGGACTTCTTGAGTACTGATGTACGTCGCTCTGGATAAGAGCTTCTGCTAAATGCCGTAAATGTTTTTTGCAGTTTCACTTCATAGAAACGTTGCTTTTTTTTGCTCTATATGTTTATTTACTTCATACTGAAGAACTGGCGATTCACCATGAAGTCAGTATTTGGGAGGCCAGGCTGATGAAGTTCCTCATACATTTTCAAATAAACCTCATCCAAACTTATCTGAATTACTTCAGCATCTTCTGACAATGACACTGATGTCTGTTATTAACAGTGAGAGGCATGGGATGTTTCCCCTTCCTTTGTGGATTGCACCATCCCCTGCTCCATGTTATGTCTAATTCAATATGATAAAAAAAAAAAATTATATATATATATATAGTTATTAATTTATTTTTGTATGTATTTATTATTTCTTTAAGTGAAATGAATGGGATCACATAATGTGAAGATAGGAGACAGCACTAATGAGCCCCAGTGGGCTTCCAGGATTGGACAGCAGGTGCCAGACATGACCACAGCACAATTCTCCAATATTCAAAAATGTTTATTCACTACCACTGTGTTCAATTAGGGAATTACACTGTACATCACTGTACTACTGTGCCATCAACAGTATCAATCAATCAATCAATCAATAAAAATACCCTGGTAGGTAAACGTTCATGTATTTTAATGTTTGTTTCACTTTTGTGCACAGAAGTAGCAATAACACACTATATGGACAAACGTATTGGGACGTCTAACCAATAAACCAACAGGGACTTTAATGACAGTGCATTCAAGTACATACACTTTAATATGGAGTTGGTCCCTCTTTGTAGTTATAACAGCTTCCACTCTTCTTGGAAGGCTTTGGAGCTTCTGTGGGAATTTGTGTCCATTCATTCTGTAGAGCATTTATGAGGTCAGGCACTGATGTTGGACGAGAAGGTCTGGATCACAATCTCCGTTCCAGTTCATCCCAAAGGTGTTGAATAGGGTTGAGGCCAGAGCTCTGTGTGGGCCAGTCAAGTTCTTCCATCCAGCCATGTCTTTATGGAGCTCGTTTTGTGCACTGGGGCACAGTCATGCTGGAATAGAAAAGGTTCTTCCAACGTTGTTCACAATGTAGAAAAGGTTCTTCCAACGTGTTCACAACGTTGGAAGGATGGCGTTCCGCAAAACGTCTCGGCATGCTGAAGAATTAAGATTGTCCTTCACTTGAAGAAAGGCGGTCCAGACCCCAAACGATGGAAAAAAACAGGTGTCCCAATATTTGTGGCCACATTGCGTTTTTGTCTCCACGCGGCTCCACATGCATGAATCATTTGTGATCAGGGAGGTGATGCAAGCGAAACCGGTTATGACTGACGGTCGGTTCAGCCAATGAGATAACAGGAGTTGTTGACGTAAACCAATAAGGTTCGAAAGGGGCGGGGCGACAAGTGATTTTTTTAACAGGGAGTAGCAAAGGCGTCGTGTTACAGTTGGAGAAGGCGCGGAGGAGAGGAAGGAAACCTTTACGCACATAAAAAAGCAGATTTAAGACAAAATTTTACTCATTGAAGCTCGACAGGATTGAAATGTTACAGTTTAGGCTTTCACCTGTCCTGGAGAAGTTGTTTCAAACGAGCCGTAAGCGTCCGTTGAGCGACATTGTGAGAAGAAGAGGCACCACCACCACCAGCTTCTATCCTCATGTCCACCACTCCTCTCAGCTAAAGACCCTCCGGCCCCTCTCCCACGCCTCGCCACCCTGGAGGAGACCCCTGTGCACAAAGACTGAAGGAGCCATCGAGCCCAGCGAGCAGGTGAAGAAGGATGAAATCATCCAAGAAGGTGCAGCAGACAAGTAAGAACCCCCCTCCTGCCATAAAGCCTGGAGGTCCACACACACCCACCCTTAGGAGGGTTTTCAAGGAGCTCTGAAGCTCCTGCAGGGTACATGTGACTCTCAGTCTTGAATGGACTCCTACAGTGATTTCTAACTTATGTGGGATTTGGCCTTCACAGACTTAGGGAAAACACATTGACAGTTTGACCTCTTATACACTGTTGAGATGTCCGCTATAGTGAAATCTGGCCCTGGACCTAGGTCTCCTAACTCCAAGGGTTCTTAGAGCGATGCTGACGAAGCTGAAGAACCATTCTGTCAACCTTGTCTTTAACTCAGATATGAGAGTGTGAAGAACCTCAGAGTTTGGAGGAATGTAAAGTTGATGTTCTTTTATCATTTAGGAGTTATTTCCCATTTAGGACCTCTGGATTTTGTGGAGGTTCTTTAAACTCCAAGGTTCCTCACACTACCACATCTTTACAGTAATGGATCTTTTATGAAGCATCCAGTAGAAGGTTCTTAGAGTTTAAAGACCCAGTGTAATGGGTTCCCTGAAGAATTATTCTGTTGCCCGAAGAATCTTGTCCTTTACTGAGATATGTGAGTGTCAAGAACCTCATTAATGCTGGAGGAATGTAAAGTAGATGTACTTTTCCCATTTAGGAGTTATTTACAGGACCTCTACCTTTCTTAAACTTCAAGGTTTCTTACATTCTCATATTCTTACATTCTCACAGAAATTAGTCCTTTATGAAGCATCCACTAGAAGGTTGTCAGAATGGTTCTTCAGCTTCCTCAGCATCACTCCAAGAACCCTTGGAGTTAGGAAAAAAATGGTTGTTCTCTAGCGTTAATGCAAAGAACCCTTCCTGGAACATTTAGAGGTTGGAACTAGATGCTGCACTTGCAGTTTTGAACTGACTCTTCATGACAGTATTCATTTCAGACCAGCTAATTATATATAAGGGCTGTATGGGTTCATTCAACAGAGGGGATTTTGCTGCGAGATATGTTTTGCATGACTTGAACTGACACTATGAACTCTGGCTCATCCCCAAGAAATATGGTTTAAACAAAAGTCTAATCCACATTGGCCTCTTACATCTTGGTGGAAAAGTAGAAGGGGATTGATTGATTTAGTAGTTGGTTGGTTGGTTAATTAGAAATTAGATGAGGAATTGTGGAGCTTATTGATTACCTCCGATCTGCGTAGATTATTGTATTTCAGGCTACGATTCCTGTGTGGCAATCACCTTCATCTTCTTCACCCAGAAACTGAGAAATCAGTTATGTTTTCTCCCTTTTGGAATGAAGATAGACATGCAAAGAAGAACCCTGGTCTAGTTGCGCCTCTGCCCACGGAAGTGCAGGGTTTGAGTAAGAATTCAGAGACGAGGGGTTTAGATGTTGGCACCTTTGGAGAATGCATTGGTGCCCAGATTGGCAGACACACTGCCGGTACTGCTCATGCTGTCCTTTCTCACATTTCTCTGTGGGCTATGAGTCATCAGTTGGTTGTGCATGCGGAGAGCTCTGCCGATGATGCAGGAACTCTGTGGTCCTGAACAGCCTGAGCCTAATTAAAATTATGATCAAGTAGGCCAGAACAGTTTCCTAGCTTTCAGTTTTTAAAAGGTCTGTGATCTGGGCGAAGATCAAAGTAAGTTTACTTCAGGTTAGAACTATTACCATTCCACATGAGGTTTCAATATGAGTGAGAAAATCAATTCTCTGTACTGTGTGCAGAGTACTGTATTAGGTTGGGGGATTTTCTCATGTAGGTGTGTGAGTAGTTCTCAGAGTTGATGGTGGAAGTGGTGGAGTGTCACTAGTTCTGTCTGTGTAGAGTAGAACAATGGTTCTCAACCTTTTCAACATCAAGGCCCACCTATCTATCACAGCATGTTGCCCATTTGGCCACATTAAATGATATTAAATAACCAATTGTGAGACCTGTCTCGATTTTAGATCAAAAGCCTTCGCAACCCACTGGTGGTCGAGAAACCCAGTGGTTGAGAAACCAGGGATAGAGCAAAGTAGCATTTGGGACTCACTGACCCTTTTTGGTTAACAGCTCAAACCACCAATCAGAAGTATTTTTAAAAAGAAAATTGAATTAATGAATGTTAAAAACTTCTTTCTCTACATTGTTGCAGACGTGAGGTGAAAATCCCGCCACATGCACCTCATTAACATCAACTAGTGTTTCTGGTGTTATCAGTTGTGGCAAGAATGGTGACATTTACAATCAGCAGCAGTGTCTTTCAGCAGAGCAGCAGGTTGTTTGCATCAGGAGCTGGTGGGGTCTGAAAAATCTGTTTATTTCGGTGTTTAGTGAACTGTTGCTCTAACAGACTTCTCTGTTGCGTGAGAAAACCAGCTGTCCATTAAAAATTCAAGAAGTTAATCAGCTGTCTACAACGATTTGACTTCTTGATTCAACTGTATACCGCATACTGAACTGCTTGGAATTTCGTATAGTGGCTCGAGCAAATTTAACCTCAATCAGAATCGCGTTGCTCGAGCACATTTAACAACAAATATAGAGTTTGAAATGAACGTAGTGCTCTCTCAGTGAGGCCAAATAATCTGTGGTTCGCATAACAAGCACATTGAAACCCGTGCCCAGACTACCAACTTTTGGACCAGAGCCATTAAATCACTATTACATACTATAGCTTATAAGCTGCTAGCCTTTTTTCTTTTCTTTTCTTTTCTTTTACTAAATGCGGTCAACCGTTTTTAACTGTGAGAGGAAGGTGTATTCATCTGACTTACAAAACAACCCGTTACATTTTTGGGCAATGTGTAGACTACAACAAAAACAGTCCTGTGTAAAACAAAGTGGAATGGGTTGGCAGACGCAAGGATATCTCATTTATTACTTAATAAAAGCTTTAGGATAAATTGCTGTGATCACAAACTTTTGTAACTAGAATAAAGTAGTTTTGTCCATCTCAGAATTCAGTAAATATAAAAAAAATCTGGTCCAGAACTGTTTGGTCTAGTGTTGGAACATTATTTCACTGTGTCTCATTCATGTGTGCTTGTTTCGATAACCCAGATGTTGTAACAGAATGGCTCACAGCCTTTTACATCTAGCCTGACATGAGATGTTCTCTTGCACCATCATGCAAACGGAACATTGTCACATGGCTGTTGTTAAAGTTTTAAGCATCACAACACTGGGTTATCTGATGTTTCATTACTTTACTGGTTGCATTCATCATGGAGTCCGTCATGGTACCTGTTGGTAGCAATTCATTTCCCATTTAACCCTTTAATCCCAAGACAGTCTTTTTATCCTTTCTTATACATTAAGTGGTCTTATTTTGTTATTAAGATTAAGATATGATATTATTTATGACATTAATCAGGTGATCCAACAATAGAGGCAGCATGAAGCGTCTTTTATCTAGTGACACGGCACACGGAAAGCTCCAATTCCATCTGCTGATCCATTTTACCTACAAGAACATGCAGATGTTAATTAATCATAAGGGACAGAAAGTCTCTGAGTTGCTGGCAGACTATTAGGCATGATAAGGTTACATAGAGGATTTATAAGGCTGCGTGAGCATGTGTACATTGTATGTTTCCAACAGTGTGACTGAGTAACAAAAGGATTAATGTCAGTGGAGGAAACCTTATCAGTTCCCTGTGGGTGTGGCACAGAGGCATGCTGGGATCAGAGATTCACCATAACAACCAAACTGACATTCCACATTTTCTGGCCAGCTTTGATTAGGATGAGTCATCGCGGGCAGAAGTGCTGCTACACTGGTGTTAACCCTTTAGGGTTGTATTACTGTGTTATATCTGCACCTCAGAGTTATGAATCTCAAGACTTTGACTATGAATTATTTAGTAACTCCACTGAAACTAATATAAGGTATGAAAGAGAGGAAATCGTACTGGTTCAATAGGTTTCAGTGGGAGCACTGAGAAGCCTCCTCAGGCTGCCTGGACGTGATGGTTGTCACGTTCTCTGTAAAATGTGACTTAAATAGGGCCCAGAGCTAAATGCTGTCCTTTATGCAATTTTGTTGATAGAATATATATATATATAAACTGAGTAGGCAAGGCTGTCGTGGGTCAGCTCCTGTGTAATTTAGCTCTAAAAATGACATGTGTACCTTTACCTGCAGAGCCTAATTGAGGTATTTGTTCAGAGCCTGGTTTCCACAAGCCTGTAGTGTGCAGATGCATGGAGGGAGTCAGTCAGTCAGTCAGTCACGGAGGGAGTCAGGGGCCGTGCCAGGGCTTCGCTCCAGGGTTGGACGTGGCGTGTGAGGACACAGCCTCATTTCCTAATGGCTGAAACAGAGCACTTACTGCTCTGAATGGACCAGTCATGCAAACATCTTCGCATGAATTTATAAGCCTATGTATCTGTGGATGTGTGACTTCTCTTGGTAGCTTTGCATGTTTAGCTTTGAGCAGCTGCTTCCTCTAAAAGATGCATTTAGAAAATATTTCGAGAAAATGGTCTTGCCACAAATTACAAAACTGTATTGATCCCAGAGGAAATTGAGGAAACTGCTTAGTCACACAAGACAAGAACAGTATAAATAAATACAATAAAAATACTCTGTATGAAATACACAATGCTATAAACACAAATGCTGGATATAAATGAGAACCGACCGAAATACATCTACCAACGTCAGTGCAACTTTTGTGTTTTGTGGTTGTTAGTTTGTGTCTTTTAAGGAGATTAAAGACCCACTCAGTGGATCAGCTGATGAATAAATAGTACTGCTGTCTTTTCTCCAGTGGAAAGAAACTTTGATGTTTGATGTGTACACAACAACCTTCGCTTCACCTTCGAAGCTGATTTATTGCCAGTTGATAATATGCTGCTGCTGCCATTTAGCTCCAAGCGAAATACCTACATTCTTATCTTGTTGTTTTTCCAGGGGGTCCACTTATATTGTTTTGTGGGTGTGTGTCAAACAGTCATAACACATTTTTACAACACCATTTTCCACCTCCCTTGTGTGTCTCAGGATTAAACAGCATGTTTTTTCTTCTAATTACCTGTTCTGCATTGCACCTCATTTAGAAAGCAGTCCAGGCTGAAATACTGCGTATAACTTTAGTGTGACTGGACCCGGATAATATGGAAATGCATTGTTTTTTGTGATGTCACAAACTAGGAACAGACCGCTCTTGCTGCTTAGGTTTCGTATCTGGCCTGGGCTCCGAAGTAAATGTTATTTTTTGGAACTTCAGCACTCTTTAATATAATAAATGTAAGGAAATGTAGTTCTGCCGGGGTTCAGGCTTTTGCCACCTGGAAGCTGCACTGGGCCACACATCAGCTAAATGACTTAAGAACTATTGGCCCTCTTTCACAGCCAGTCTGTTTAAGTGTACCGAAGTCTGTTTGTTTTATTGCAGCCAAGCTGGCTGAGGTGGCACGCGGGTTTGGTCAGCCGAGCCTCAGATACTCACCAGACTGTTAAAGGCCTTTTTCTTCCTGTAGGGACGGGATGGCTGACGGTTTTAATGATGTAACAAAGTCTAAACTACAGCTGCATAATATGGAAAACATATCAATACTGTAATTTTACTGCTTCGAATTGTGATTTCAGTGCCTTTCACAATATTAAAGGGACCATTTCACTTTTCTGATAGTAAAAAGGCTTTATGTCTGTAAAAATTGTTTGATATGTTTACTCCCCCAGTCCATAAATGACTATTTTGACTACTGCAGACTAGCCTCGGCTGTTCAACACCTAATATATGGTCAAAAATTAGACCTGAAGACTTCGATTCGTCAGAACACCCACTAACTCACCTGGAGCTGTGATTGGTCGCCCTGTCAGAAACACTGACAGGTTGGAGGTTCATTTGCATATTGTGATAACTATTAGCAGACAATATATTGTGCAGCCTTAGTCTAAACCTAATTGTATCAACCAGTCAGATTATTTAAATATAAAGCATTCTGATATTCAAGTATGATTACAATTACTGTCTTTTTTTTTTTTTTAAAGCCTCTACTTTGTCCAATTGCAGTCAGATTCAAAAGCAATTGTAACCTGAGCAGCAAACAGTAAAAATGTTTTATATTTATTGACATTCTTGTTGATTTTTTTACTGCCATGGAAATACAGTGGTTTGATGAAAAAGGCTAACAGTATCTATCAGTGCTTTAAAACATTTTTGTTCTATATTAATACTGAAATCACGATGATTTAATTACTGATAAATACAAAAAAATGACCATAGAGTCTTCTTTATAGTGTCTTGGAGCTCAGTGTTCTGTCGGCCAAGTGAGGGTTCGTGCTCCGCCTCATTATCCTTCATCACTTATTCATAACAGCCTGTGGGTTGTTTTTTTTTTTTGTTCAAGTTGGGCGCGTGTTGCTTAGAACATTCTGTCAGCGGACAAATATTCCTGAGGGGCCGTTTCTCTCTTGAAGTCTTTGGAACGGGAATTCTTTGTAAATGTTGACCTTCTCATACATTTGTGACAGAGAATAACAAGCGCATGTAATTTTACAATTGAAATTAGAGATTCTAAACTTGATATCAAGTGTGTTCATAAGCAGAACAGATAGTTTAGTGTTAAGTTATTTCTTCAAAATACACCTGTAAATTAAATCTAAGGGTAAATTATCATGTAAATCACTATTCATTTATTATACTATGCAATTCTAGTAAGTATGTAATTACTTTTGTATAATAATGTAATGTAAATCAAATTGTGCAGCACAGTGGAGGCTCAGTAAAGGGTAAATAGCCTCAATTTGTTCAAATGTTTACGTCCTGCCTGTCTTGATATGGTGAAAAAAATGTCCGTTATCAGCTTTTGAGTGTTTGTCCTCCTCCGGGCGGTGTGATAAGCGCGTCACGTGTTTCTCCTGTCCAGCAATTCATATTAAATATTTGTACACACGTTGTTTCCTTAGTCACCGCAACACAGGGTTACATTCTGCACTCATCTGTTACACACACTCACATGATGCAGCCTTTATTATTAAACAGCCAGCCCATTGACACTGGGGCTTTGTGAATGTGAATGAATAATTCCAGAGCCATGGGAGATATAGACAACGGGAGAGAGAGAGAAAGACAGTGAGAGAGACAGTGAGAGAGACAGGGAGAGAGACAGTGAGAGAGACAGTGAGAGAGACAGTGAGAGAGACAGTGAGAGAGACAGTGAGAGAGACAGTGAGAG
>JBBPCY010007714.1:0-15803 GCA_037974405.1 Brachyalestes nurse
AATACTGACGCGTGCTCTGGGCCGGACAGGGCTTTAATTGATCGCTCGTTCAGGAAAGAGAGAGAGAGAGTAAATGGAATGTGGGGGGGGGGGTGGTATGAATGACGAGAGGGAGGGGGCGATGGGGAGGGGGAGTTAATGGAGGGGAGAGGGGCAATCTCTTCGCCTCGGGGTGGATTTATGGAGGATAGAACTGGAGCTCTTTAAAGAGGCCAGCCCCAAGGCTTCTGCTGCTTTTGGCAACAGCGGATTAGGAAGTAAACTCGGACTGCAGCAGCAGAACGTCCAGCATCAGAGCAGCTAATGAAGCCGGAGAGACTGAGGAGCTGCTCTGACGGTGGAACTCCAACGAGAGCCGCACAAGCCTCTCTTCAAACATTCCCGTGTATTTTTATCAGCCTTCTGAGTCATACCAGCTTGCAAACACTTCACAATCTGTGTGCATGTGTGTAGTCGAGCTCTCGACGCCCCTTTTCAGTGTGTGTCAGCCGAGCGTGCCTCTGTGTTCAAGCTCTTAAAGTGGAATACATTGATTTCTCATAATAAACTGGTTGAGAAAGTCATTCACAGTGATTCGGTGCGAAATGCTCCATTCTAGAGAAATTTGCAGAGTCAGAATTATTCATAGTGGTGGTGATAGGATTCTGAGGCATTACATTTCATCTAAACACTACATCACTGGAAGTTACGGCGTGGAATAAATCACCAAGAGGTTTGGACCTTTTAAAGATTTGGGTGGAGAAGAGGCACATGCAGGATGTGGCAAGGCAAAACAGACTTTAAAGAAAACTTTTTTCACTGTGTTATCGTCATTTTAGCAGCATTACAGATATAAATTCAAGGGACACCTTGTGGTTAGGAAGTTGCTCCTACAATCAGAAGGTTGTGGGTTCGAATCCTAACAATGCTAGTTACTGTCTCCACACACTGCTCTTGTTGGTAGCAGCCCTCTGCTTCACTTGGGGAATGGGTTAAATGCAGAGAAAAAATTTCATTGTTCACACTGTGTGCTGTGCTGTGCTGTGTTCACACTTGACTGTAAGGGGTCACTTTACTTTACATTCACTGGTGGTTTTACATAATAAATGAAGGATATCTGATGCTGCGACCCCTGGTTCCTATCGCCACCACTGTGAAGAAACCTGAGTACATTTCTCAACATGTAAACATTTCCCATCACTTGGAATGGCTCTGCCTCAGTTCCGAAATAATGATGAAATTCTCGAAGAATGGCTGGAATTATCTTTTGACACATGAATCGAGTGCGTGTGTGAGAGTGTGTGTTTTACAGCCGTGTGTATGAGCTGTGCATCAGCGTGACTGTCCCTCTCTGAATGTGCCGTGTCGGCATAATCTCTCAGTCACATTTACTGCACTCAGACAGAGAGAGCAAAGAAGAGACAGACAGGAGAGCGGGGATGGGCCAATGTGACTCTGGTTAGACAAAATGTAACTGGGTGGACAGAGATGCTGAAGATTGTGTGTGTGTGCAGTTGTTTCAGTCAGCCAAGAATAGTTAGGAGAGTGTGAGACAGTGTGTGGAGATGTGGGCAGGGGGTTGAGAGAGAGAGAGAGAGAAATAGAATGTCAGAGTGTGTATTCTGTTGGACGGCTTGTGATAGAGACCCTCCGCTGTATGTGTCTGTTAACAGTGTCTGACTTGAATCAATTGACACAACCCTGTGCGCTCTTTCTGTCTCCGTTAACAAGTCTCTCTCTCTCTCTCTCTCTCTCTCTCTCTCTTCCCCCCTGTCTCTCGTCTGCAGTAGAATCCTGAGCTAGACGATCCAGTCATGTGGAACACACTCCAGCCTGCTTAAGTGTGTGTGTGAACGGCTCTTGTTTCTGCAGACACCCACACAGACGCCCTCTCTAACCAGGCCTGTGACATCCCGTTCCTTCTCCCTCTTCAGTCTCCTAAAACACTCATTAGACAAGTTTCAGGGGATTTTGCTTTTCTTATTTATTCTTGTTGTTGTCATTTTTTCAGCCGTCCATTTTCAACCCCCCCCCCCGCCCCCCATGAGCAAACACCCCCACACACTGTCTGCGATGGTGAAGCTGCTGAACATGATTCGGCTGCTGCTTGTCCCGCGATCAATGGATTTTAATTACCGGGGTAAGATCGGCCCAGTCGATAATAATGACAAGGACTGGGCGGGGGGGGCAGAAAGCTGAAGCGAGGGCTGGCGTGAACAAGAAGATGTGAGAGGGAGGAATATGCTCTCTGAATATGAGATCAAGAGAAGGACAGGGAACAAGTGAAACAGGAGAGAGGGGAGGGGACAAAGAGAGGCAGTGGGGTCAGAGTCATTTCTCTAAAGAGAGAGAGAAAGCAGAAGGTGGCAGAAGAAGTGGGAAAAAAGTGAGGAAATAAGGCAGGGAGAGTTGAAGAAATGAGAGAGACAGAGAGAGAGAGAGAGAGAGAGAGAGAGGGACATCTTTAAAAGAGAATGAAGGTGACATGACGCGGCAGGGAGAGAGGGAGAGAGGGTGATTGATATCTGTTCGTTCCTGGGGGAGCTCTCGTTAATGCTGATTGAAGCTCACTAAGTCACCTCCACTCCGCCGCTGTGATCACTCTCAGCCTGCTGGAACACCCCTGTGGAGTGTGTGCGCACACACACATACACATTACCAGCAGGCCCAGATGTTATTTATCCTATATTAAAAATCAACCTGAAATCAGACCTTTTTTTTGTTTTTGCAGAATATGTTGCATTCATGATTTGCTGTAACCTCTTCCTCAGGTCTAAACGTCTTCTGAGATTTAATCACAGCACCATGCACAGATGGGCGGATGGGGAAGAACATTATTAATCAATAATATCATGTTTCATCTCCCACTCCTATTATTTTCAAGTCTTGCCTTGTCTGGGCTTTGAGTGGGCCAAAATGTTTTTGAAAATGCATTCTAGCCTTTTTCTTTTTTCCAGACTTTCACATGTCACTCAGCCCACTGTGGGCGACCTGAAGAGCGGTAGCTTGTATGACTCATTTGTGGTTTAGCAGATGACAATGTATCACATGCTGCGCTGGACAAAATTCAGGGCTAATTAGGCTCTGTGTAATGAGACTCATAGTTGTTCAATGTTCCTTAGAACCGATTCTATCTACAATGTGCTGACGAAGGCAAATTGCGACATAATATTATTAATGATTTTATTAATATGGGGGCAGCTGGTGGCCTGGTGGTTAGGGAGGTGTGATCGGAAAGCCGTGGGTTCGAATCCAAGGTCTGCCGGGGGCACCACTGAGGTCCCCTTGAGAAAGGTATCGTCACTTCATCCAGCATGTGTATCGATGACCACCATGGCGACCGCTAGTCATCATAAAGAGACCTGCCAGTGATAAGAGGAACATCGTCAGACTCTGCCATCCCTACACACAAGGCAAACCCAGTCCAGACTGGTCTCATTCAGGATTCCCTGCAGGTGGAATTAGCTGCCTAAGCAGACCGGAGCAACAGAATCCCTCTGCATCTTCAAAACCCCCCTGAAGATCCATCTGTCCAGAGAGCATCTCCTCCCTGATGATCTTCTTGTATTACTCTTGCATAAAGATTTAAGCATTTATAACTCTCACACTGTCCTGAAACTTGAGTGCTTCCTCGTATTGTAAGTTACATTGGACAAAAGCATCTTCCAAATGAAAGTAAGGTCATGTAAAGAGGACCCCCCGGCAGAGCCTCGAGGCTGGACCTACTCCACCCACTGTGGGCACCAGGGTCTGCTGGAAGGCTTGTTTTGTTTGTAGTGTCTGTAGGGATTAAGACGTTTGTTTCACTACCTATCAATCACAGCTGAGGCAGAAGCAGTAAACAGTACTATGGTATGCCTGAATTGAATATTAACCTAGCTGACATGCCTTGTAATTTCTTGTAGCTAAGGTGAGAAGCAGTAATTATTACTCATTTTTATTCATATTGTGCTTTTTACAACCAATGTTGTCACAAAGCAGCTTTACAGAATTCAGGTCCAGGCCCCTACTGAGCCAAGGGCGACAGAGGTGAAGAAAAAACTCCCTAAGCTTGGAGGAAGAAACCTCAGGAGGAACCTAGACAAGGGGAACCCATCCCTCCTCCAGTCGACCCGAGAGTGAGGGAGAATAAAAGAGATGATCCTATTGGGAAAACAAACTATAAGAGACCTTTGTGTACACACTTAATCACTGCTGTGCAGTTGGCAGTGTGTAGCTAACACTCTATAGCTATTGTTATTAATATTATTATTATCAGTAGTAGTAGTAATAGTAGTAAACTTTATGAATTGGCAAATACAAATGTATTAACTACATTCATGTGAATTTTCATTTTGAGCTTAAAATTGATCCTCTGACATTTAAGTTTGTGTACGTTATCTTAAATATTACACGCTCATTTGAATTTTGTTGCTGAGATGTTTTCACTCTTGAAAACCCAGACACTAGCCAGTACAAACAGCTGCTCTTAATAACATCTTCATGAATAAAATGTAAAGCTTACTGCACAGGGATTCCCATCCCTTTCATGTTTGCAGGATTAATATTCATTTCGACAGATTGCTCTTCAAGTTTACGGTAACTGAGAGATTTAGCCCCGAGTTTACTCTGTGCTAGTCATATGCTACGTGGCCAAATGTATGTGGGCGCCTGACCATTTTACCAGCACAGGCTTATTGGCACCAATGCCATGGGCATTATTATGGCCCTCCTCCCTCCCTTTGTGGCTATAACAGTCTTCACTCTTTTGGAAAGACCTTCCATACAGCTTTGGAGTATATCTTTGGAAATTATCGCCCATTTAGTCCAAAGATCATTGATGAGGCCGGATACAGATGGCCTGGCTTCCATTCAAAGTTCCAATTAATCCCAGTGGTGTTCATTTGGGTTGAGTTCAGGTCTCGGTGCCGGCCACTGGAGCTCCTCCACACCAAACTCGTCAAATAGAGTCATTATGAAGCGCTCTTTAGGCACAGGGGAATAGGAAAAGGCCTCCTCCTAACGGTTGCCACAAAGTTGGCAGCACATAAATGTCTGAAATGTCCATGAATGATGTGGCAATAACATTATACTTTACTGGAGCTAAGGGACCTTGCCTAAACCCTAAAACCCCACATCATTATCTCTCCTCCACCAAACGTTACTGTTGATACTGCGCATCCCAGTAGGCGGTGTTCTTCCATCACCCAGCGAACCCAGATTCTTCCATCAGACTATCAGTTAGTTAAGTTAAGCATGATTCATCACTGCAGACAACACGTTCCACTGCTCCAGGCTCCAGTGCTGGTGTTTGGCATCATGCATCATAATCTCAAGCTTGTGTGCAGCTGCTCAGTAATGGAAACCAATGCTACGAGGCTCCCGACACACAGTTACTGTGCTGATGTCGCTTCGGTTTAAAATGCTGTAGTGAGTGATGCGACAGAGAATAGGAGGTTTTACATGCTATAAGCTCTGTGCTTCCGCATTCATCAGCCCCACTCTGTGAGTTTGTGTGGTCTGGGGTGGGGTAGAATGGGGTGGGGTGGGTGGTATTTGCCTAGTGGGTAAAACACTTGAACATGATGACCACAAATTGAGCAAGACACTTAACCCGCAGTTGCTCCAGGGGGACTGTCCCTGTAACTAATGATTGTAAGTCGCTCTGGATAAGGGCGTCTGCCAAATGCCATAAATGTAAAAGTCTGCTGCTTATTGACTGAGATTGTTGTTGCTTCCAGATGTTTCCATTTCACAGTAATAGCACTTGACCAGGGCAGATATTTCACAAACTGACTTGTGGCAAATGTGGCCCATTTAAAGCTCCAGCACTCTTAGTATGACAAATTCAGCAACCTACGTTTGTCTAAGGAGATTGCATGACTATGTGCTTGCATTTTTATACTTGTTAGCAATGAGTGATTGTGAAACACCCAAACTCCATCATTTTGGCCATGCAGTGTTTTTACAACTGAACAGGTGCAGTCAGTGTGCATTTAAACAAACATGGATAAAATACAGATGACATTTCTGTTTTAAATACATTGTACCACATTAATATTGTTCCCTCTGAGACAGATGAACAATGAAATGCTGTTTGTCGATAAATAACATATTACTTAAGACTACCATAAGACTTACAGGCATTACACTGTTACAGAAAAAGTATTTTACTGCAGCGTGTTTTGTTGGCCTGTGTTACTCTCAACACTGTTACAATGTTATAGTGTATCAGTTACATTGTACAAGTCTGTTTCTGTTGCTGGGTGCCTTGAACAATAGCAGTGCTGGAGTACCTACATCTAACGCTGCACAAACTGGCAGACGATGCAGAAGGCAGAGCTCCCAGCTGTCATGCACTGTGTGTTTTGTCACGCAGCTGACAAAGATTGTACAGACCAGACGTGCCTTTTTTCTCGTGCTAACGTTTGTCTTCACTTACTCTGGTGTTCCAACAAAAAAAAAAATCACTGTGATGCCCATTCTGCTGGAGAAGCCAACCTCCCCTAACCTTGGAACAAAATTCACAGTTGGCTGAATTCAAAAGTTGGCAGCCTTGCAGAAAGTCCTCAGTTTTCTGCAACAATGTGAGAGCTGCATAGCAAACAGAGAATAAGCCGAGGCTCTCCAGAGCTGAGTAGCTGCTGGTCAAAATGCTTTTAAACCTTCACAACCTGTTAAAAACCAGGTAAAAAAAAACTAAACCAAGTAAAACACAAAAACATGCAAAAATGTAACTACACTATATGGATAAAAGTATTGAGACACACCTCTTAATTATTGGCATCTTGGACAACGTTATGCTCCCAACTTTGTGGACAAAGAGTTATATGGGTTCAATTTCACCTCAAGTCCTGGGCAAAAATGAGATATACCTTATTTCAGTGTATAACATGACTACCATAGACATTAAGAACTCAATGGTGCAATGTGATTTTCTGTGTTTCAGTTCATGTGTTATTGTGAATGTTGATGTATGGGGTAATAACTTGTAATCGTTTGTTGTATGTTTTATTGTTACTGAAAATTACAATTTTGCAAAAGGATTTAAAGACAAAATGAATTTTGTAGACCGTACCATGTCAGAGGAGCAAAGGAAAACATGTTGTAGCTTGTTGCAGGGACATCTTATAGCTGATTTTTTAAAAACTTGATACAGAAGCATCAGTATACACGTGGGGGCGGGGTTTGTGATTGGGCGGGGTTTATGGTGGGGCGGGGTTTGGTTGCTGCGTGCCTGCAAAGTCTCGTCCTTTTAGGGGGTGGGGGTGTGTGGAAATTCCTGTTGAATCTTGAATCTTGAATATTTCGCAACAGAATCCACTTCACTTAATCGATAGGAGAATACACACACCACTGGAAATCCGCTCCGGGTTTACCAACTCACCGCATGCTAGTGGAGCGAATCGTCAGTGCATAGACAGGCTGCTCGGATTTCCAGTGGTGTGTGTGTACTCTTCTACCGATTATCAATTCTTTTGAGAAAGATTCAAGATTCACCAGCGCTGGGTGAACTAATTGTTTATGTTAAGTGTGTGTGGGGGGTCCAAACGAAGAATTATAAAATGTGAATGGCGGTGACGCCCATGCATATCCTTCAAGCTGTCATTAAGGTTGTTCACTCACAGACAAATCAAAGGGAACTTTAGAGATGTGAGCCAAATGTAAGCATACCAAATAATTTTTGCTAAAACGAGTCTTGAGATACTGAACATTGTTTATTGCGAAATAATTCGATTTCCTAAAATTTGAGACACATCCGAAGAACGTGGTAATAAGGCAATGTTTCAAACTTTGTAAGGTTTTGGACCTTTACATTACCAGATATTGGCCTGGGAAGCGCGAGTGACACTGCTCCATAAATAAGTTGCCATACAAATTTTGAAATTTTGGTGAAATGGTTGTCATGCGATTGCCCAAAAAATCATTTGTGTCTACCCAACTTTAGGGAGCCCAACTTAAAGGGACAATCATCCAAGAAAAAAAATGATGTAGCTCCATTGAGCTACACTTTTGGGTCTTGGGTCTCTCGACCGTCTCTGCTCAGGTTTTCCTGCCACCGTCACCTTCGGCTCATCAGGGATTTAAACCTGGACTTCAGTAAAGCTGCTCTGCTGCAGTATCCACTGTAAACACGATACGATGATTCAACTGTCTGTACCTCCTACCTTCGCCTCTCTAATCTCCCAAACCTTGAGAGCAACCCACAGAATTTCACCTTTACAAGACATCCCACCTTGAGAAGGCCATCTTTACCTGGTCAGGCTCAACTTCTCCATCATCCCACATGGATCCTCAGTGCACCACCTCCAGCTCTGCCCCTGATGAACTCTCCCACATGACCCATGACGGGTTTCAACTTCCCACCAGTCTTTGTACTAAGTTTTCATCCAAACTGCTTCCAGTTCTCACAGCAATTCAGATCACAGTCAGACTGACTGGCTGCTGTTTTTTTTCTCACACATCCCACACTTCTATCCAGACACAAAGAAGTGTCTTTCATGCATGCTAATCTTAATCCAGATGAGGGACACGTTATCAGCGGGTCGCAGGCTGTTTCTTTATAAGCTTATCCTCTGTTTTAGTTCAGTTCAAATTGTTACCGCTTCAGGCCAGTAGCTGAAGGAAAACATCAAAACTTGTGAGAAGAGCATGAGCCACTGACCTCCAGTGGTTCAAGATATGAAGATATGAAGACACTGTCAAAGTTTTTAATGTAAATACTTGTGTCTCCACTGATAGACAAACGTTCAAACGTTCTGATGTTCAGTGCCATTCATAGAACGGAATCGTTTTTCTGTAAGCACTTCATTCTCACCAGGTACCCGGAGACTATCCCAGGGTCAGTAGGTGCGAGGCAGGGACACACCCTGGAGGAGGCACCAGCCACGCCACTTACTCACGATCAATTTAGAATCCCCACTTCACCTGACGCTCATGTATTTGGACTGTGGGAGAAACCGGAGACCCCAGAGGAAACCCACAGCGCCACAAGGACAAAAAGCTAACTCTGCACACACAAGACCAGGACCAGGATTCGAACCCCCAACCCTGGAGGCGCCACCTTACTTTCATGATCAGGAAATTATCAACCCAAATTCCGATTTAAGGCAAAGGTTCTGGATTTATTTGTTGCCTTCATTGTGAAGCTGGAAATCTTAAAAAGACAGAAATCCAAAAATAATACACGAAAAGTAATACATCAATCAGTGTCAGCTACGGGTGAAAGGCCTCCATGACCAAAAGGTTTTCAGTTCAGATGCTGAGCAGGACGTCCAGCTCTTGGCTGTAGATGGTTTTGAAAACATGAGATGAGAACACGAAGGGAGAGTGATACTCTCGATAGGACTGGAAAAATACCACTTTAATAGCTTTTTAATAGCTTTTTTTCCACCACATCACCAGCAGGGTAAAGATTAGGCCAGATTAGAATCAATAACCTCCTCAATTGGTGGAAACCTTTTCCCAACAAGTGGCAACTTTTGTGGGAATTTTTGTAATAATATAAGAACTAAATCAGTACCAGTCCCAGTTGTATGAGGGTTATAGAGCAGGTACAGTTCCGTGTGTTCAAACTCCACTCCAGTGGCGGACACTACAGACAGTATTCTACAGAGTGCTTTATTAAATGCAGAGATAATGTGTAGACAGACGGCAGTGGCATAGAGACATAAAGTGAAAAAAAGAAACAGGAAAAAAAGCATTTGAATAAAATGCAGTGAAATTCTGAGAAGCAACAGATTCTATCGGAGCGGACGGACGGAGGGAAAGGCTGACAGGGACAGATAGTGATAGTTTGTGACATATTAAATGCCATGGCTGTCACATTTAAGAGAAAAGAAAAAAGCATTTACTTGTTTTCATTTTGTCACTAGCTGGACAGTTTGGTTGCATCACTGCTGCAAATAAGTCAGAGAAGGAAATGAAGGAGAAATTGCCCAGATTTGAGAACCTAAGAGAACAGTGCTTTTTTTTTTTAAACTTGCCTTTCTCTGCGAGCTGTTTCAAGTTTTTAGAAATGAAAGAATATGGCAGAATTTGAGTCAGTTTGTGTTATTAGTAATACACTTAACTGTAAGTTACTGGTCTAAATTATTTACACGTAGCATTCGTGTACGTATCAGTGTATTTCACATTGATTTTTTTTTCTACAGATTTTTATCTGATTTATTTAGACTCTGTATTTTATATTGTGCTTGTCTCTGTCTCTCTGTGTGTCTTTGCAGTCAAAACATAAGAGAGATCAGTAGTTTTCTGATTCTGATTTTTCCCCACTTCTGTTTTTGTGTGTATTTATCTCATTGTGGGGACAAATGTCATGAGGACACAAACTTAAAACACAGACACGAACACACACACACACACACACACACACACACACACACAAAACTCCATACCAGCAAAAAGACTGCCTTCTTTACTAAGATTACGTGTAGTGTTAGATACATTATGACAAGTCACTGGATTGTCCTCACAATTACAGTAATACTTGTATTTTATAACATGCACGTGTTAAAGAAAGGCCCGAGACAGAGTCCCAGGTCAGCCCCTCTAACAAACACAAACACTCAATCTTAATAATAAAGTGTTCTAATAAAATTCTAATATATTTCCAGTGGGCCACAGACATACAATTCAGATTTACTTGCCCAAATGATGTAAGTGCAAACCTTAAGCGCACATGTTCCCACTTCACCACTTCTTGGACACACACGCAGGCACTTCTCTACTCCTTCAAACACCCCTTACACTCCATCGTGCTCAGGACACACACAGAAGCGCAATCCCTTCACTGACTTTCTCTCTCTCGCCCCACTCTGGGATCAGACCTAAAATGGACAGTCTGGGCTCACCTCCACTTATCTGATCGTTGGTCTCTGTGCCATATTGATTTGGCCTCGCTGCTGTTTTATCTTTCTTCTAATCCCCCTTTAATCAAATAACCTTAACTCTCAATTATTTATGCCGAATGAAGCTAAAACACACTCAGGCCATAGAGTTTACATGTGGATGAATGATGGATGCATAAAAGACTCAGGTTAACACAGTGTTACAGTTCTGTTTTGAAACCTCAGCCTAATGGCTTCTTATTAAGAATCTAATAACACTGCCGTTCTGCAAGTCAGTCCAATTCTCCTGAGGCCATGGAAGAAAGACGCCGACCTTTAAAGGCTATCGCTGCTGTGTAAGATTTCTTTTTTAGGGAGAAGAAATGAAATTCTTTGATAAAGATCTTCCAGGACGTTCTGTCTTTATTCCTCCGCAGTGTCTTCTCAGGTTGTAAAATTGAATCCTTCACAAGTGATTTGTTTTCTGGGTTTAAATAGGCCCGTGACATGTTGTGGTTCATGGTTGAAAATCCAGCTAAATGAACATCATGCAGTAAAGGGATATTGAAAGGGGGTGCGGTGGTGAAATATCGTCGCCATGCTTGACTAACAGCACATTTGAAGAGCAAACTTCCAAAACTCACTCAGTCCAAAAGCATTTCTTTTCGGAAAATCGCATGTTACTTGTTTTACCTACTGGAAAGTGATTCTTACAGGAAATCATTTTTTATTGAAATTTTACAGTTACTTGTTATTTTTCAATGCTTGTTTCTAAAGTGCAGCTCCTGCACATTTTAGCACGGGCAAATTTGTGTAAAAAACATACTGAAAACTATTTTTAAGTAAATCGAAATTCAATGATGTACAAGTTTAATATTTATATCTGACTACATGACATCACATAGAGCCATCTTTGTTTATGATCTACCACCTGGGAGACCAGAGTAAGTAGGTAAGTGTGTGAGTGGACTGAGTGAGTTTTGGAAATTCACCTAATCTTGCAAGGACTGAGTGAGTTTTGGTCGGTTATACTACTGCACATAAAGAGGAAATGTAAAAATATGCCAATAGTAGTGTTACCTAAAAAAGTTTTGGAAATTTGCTCTTCATTTCCTTTATACTTTCTATAACATAAATACAAGTGCAGACAGCAGATTGGCTTATAATGGATAGAAACACTACAGTTCTGAAGGCTGAAAAACACAAGGTGCACTGTACTGTTAGTTTGTTTTATCTTGTAGGTATCTGTTAACAGGGACAACTGGTGGTTAATGAGTTGCCCCGTGGTCGGAAGGCCGTGGGTTTGAATCCCAGTGGCACCACTGAGCAAGGTACCATCCCCACACGCTGCGTGGTGAGAGGGTTAAATGCAGAAAACAATTTTCACACTGCTGTTCAAACTGTGTGCTTCTCTGCCGTGTGTTCATGTGTGACTATGAGGGCCACTTTACCCTAACAGCTGTGTGTTGGAAGCTAAAGTTAGTTGGTTATGAAGCATTCCAGATCATTTCAGTTCAAAACACACTCTGACTGCAAGCACTAGTCTCCCCTCAGTATTCAAATACAAGGGTCAAGATTCAAGAGTTTTGTTTATTGTCAACACAACCATATACTCAGTATACACTGTTTTGAAATGCCGTTTCATACAGGCCCTCCCTGGTGCAGTTTACAGAATATCATATTTATAACTGTTTTTTAAGGCCTCCCATGCAACTGATGCTCAACACAGAAAAAAGATAACTGGTCAAGGCACATAAAAGGTAAAAGAAAAGAGCTGCATAATCAATTTAGGACAAAGAGGTGTTTCTGTCTACCTCTCCGTCATGAGGGAATTACAAACCTGAGTGAATTTTGATACCCACAGCGACAGCTTTGTTCTTCAAACGAATAAAGGCAAAGCAAAAAGAAAATACAAAAAAAACTGTCCATTGCTTTACACTTCCTAACAAAACTGGATAAAGGATATGACGGATCTACAGCAATAACAAACAGGAACGCTCGTGTGACTTCCAGTGCTGGTCGGAGCTAAGGAAAGCACATCAGCTGCACAGTTTCATTCTAAATGCTGTGCTGTGGACCTAGCGAAGAAAATTAGAGTATTTAAATCTAAAAAAAGCTCTGGGCTCTGAGGAACTCAGTCTAACAAGGACAGCTCCCGCATTAACTGATGTTTGCTAGATGAGTGTTTAGCTCAAGTGAATAAAACTCACATGCTGAAAGTACAGGACACAGCCGAGGACACTGGGCCATTTGCGTATAAACAGTGGTTCTATGAGAAGTTTACACACATTTTATGTACCCTGAGCAAACCACTGAAATACATCAACAAAAGAATTCTAAGCAGTTTCAGCCTCAGACACACAACCACAGAGCTACACTGACGGTCAGTTTGAAGAACATGCTAAAACCACCACAGCTTTCAGGAACACACCCAGAAATGAACCTGGATCTAACTATCCGCTCTGGTCTGACAGGAAAACAAATGAATGCTAAATGGTAGCTAAACCAAACCTACCCCCATGTAGCTTAGCTTATCTCAGCGCGCTAGCTCATTTTCAGATTCGTGTTTTGAAATGTTAAATTGTACTTACTTTTATACTTAGTTTTTTACTTTACTTGTACTTACGTTTTATTTTTTTGTGTTCTAGGAATTTTTAGATTTGTGCTTAATTTAAGATTGTACTCATTTTTATCATTTTTGCACCGTCATAAAAAGGAGAGGTTCAGGATACATTTCACTGCGTGTTGTACTTGTACAACTATGCCTGTGACAAATAAAGTTGAATCTTGAACCTCAAAAAATATACATAAATAAAAGATAAAATTCAAGCTCATCACATACTCCATCCTGCTTACTACTTCTGAGCACTGTTAGTTCAGGAGTGTAGGAATGCAGTACACCCCACCCCACATCTACTGATCAATCTAGTGATCGAGGTCATTGGAGCTCCATTCAGTAGGACAGTGTGTTGTAAAATGTTTATAGACCCTTTCCAAAAAATTTGAATATCATGGAAAAGCTTATTTATTTTCATAATTCCATTCAAAATGTTAGACTTTCATAGATTATAGATTCAGGGCTTACAACTTAAATGATTTCAAGTACTTAGTTGTTTATTTGTACATAATTTGGGCTTCCAACTCAGAAAACCCATGAAAACAGGAATTCAAAAAATTAGAATACTGTGAAGACATCAGCCCAAATTTTACAGGGCATGATTGTTTTAAACTGAGTGTCACACACAACTCATCTACTAAACTCAAAGCACCTGCACAGGTTTGGGGTATTATCAAGAGGAAAATGAGGTTCACCAGACCCAGAAACAAAGAAGAGCTGACAGCAAGCATCAAGGAAATCTGGGCATCCATAACTCCCAGGCAGTGCCACAGGCTGATTGCCTCAATGCCACGGCTCACATTTTATTTTCACATTTTTTGGAAAGGGTTTGTATATAGTGCAATGTTTACAATTTCTGGTAAACTAAGCTGCTACATTTTGTATTTATTGTTTTTTTAGTGTTCTGTCGTCATACCTATAGTGCAATACTCTTCACCCCAGAAGGTTTACGCAATGTCCACATTTACTGTCTATTTATTGTCTGTCTGTTGTCCGCTGTCTGTTGTAACCTGCACTCTGTTGGATGTTGGTCCATGGAGAAACGTTGTCTCATCTCACTTTGTACGTGTACACAGCTGCTGATGACAATAAAGTAACCATGAACCTTGAACCTTACGTATATCAGTCTCACGGGTTCATCGACATTGTGGTTATTTCTTAGGAATAAAGAAAGATTGAAAAATGTTACAAAAAACGTAAATCTCACTGAAAAAATATAAAATACAAATAAAAAAGAAAGATACTGGCAAATAAATTTAAAAAAAAAGAAAGATACTGGGAAGAAACTCTTTTCTCTGCTCTTTTTTTGTCTGAGGTAGAACAGTCATTTTAGAGGGAAACCCGATCCCAGAACAGAGTTATCATATCCTAATTGGAGAGGATAGCATGTGAGTACTTTCTTTCAAGCACATTTGAACACCTATTGACATAAATGAATATTAATAATATTAAAAAGGGTTTACATTGTTCCATAACAATGAAGATATGTTGTTATTTTGAAGTTGGAAGTTAAGTGGTTTGGGCGGTAGCAATTTGAGTAGCTGGCACTATATAATAGTACTGAAAAAGTGTAGAGTTATATATGTACAGATATATAGTTATATATTTTGCACTCTGTGTAGTCCTTTCCTGCGCACACTTATGTAGTCTTGTTTGTCTTTGTTCTTTGTGTTGCACCGTGGTCCTGAAAACCATTATTTCATTTTGCGGTGTAAAGTGTATGTGGTTGCAGTGACAATAAGCCTACTTGACTTAACTGGACTTGATGTAGTACAGTTTGTAGTATAGTGTACTACATACTCTACCGTTGAAAAGTTTGGAATCACTGGTTGCATTAATATTAAAACTAATCTGACAGTGGTATAAAATTGATTTTGTTAAGATGCTGCTACTTAACTTCATAGGTTTCAACTGATTTGTGAGAAGGTGTATCTAAAGTTTCAGATATGGTCAGAATGAGGAACAGAGCTGTATGTGATTCCATGTTAAGAAAGATGCACTGAAAATCTGAAACCTAAAATTTATATTGATGAAATTATAGAATATATAGAATGTAAGATTATGCCTCCTATTTAAAGGGTGGTGTTCCAATCTTGAGGCAAGTAGAATGAAATTACTAGATAATAGATGTGTATTACTTTCATTTTAATAACGAAAGAATGTTCCAAAAACACCTTCACATTAAAGGGGACATATAATATGCAAAACTCACTTTTTGCATCCTTTTGTATTTCCATTTGGGTCTCTACTGCTCCTATAAACACTCCAAGCGCGAAAAAAAAAATCCATCCGAAATTTGCAGACAACCACCCCTCACCTGCCGAGCCCCCACCCACTAGATTAGTTGAAGATCCGCCATTTTTGTCTGCTGGTTTTACGAGCACGCATAAGACGCCGAG
>JBBPCY010007724.1:0-15803 GCA_037974405.1 Brachyalestes nurse
CACACACACACACACACACACACACACACACACACACACACACACACACACACACACACACACACACAAACTTACAGCTCTATGATTAGGACCACCTCAGACCTGCTCTCGAACACATCTTTGAGGCCCATGATGTTTTGGTGTTGTAGACTCTGAAGGATCTCCACCTCTTTCTCCACGCTCTTCCTTTCCAGACCCAGGCGACTGCCCACACCTTTCCGCAGCTTCAGAAACTTGCCTGCCCACAAGGTACCCGTAGTCCGCTCCCGCACCTTCCGCACCTGGCCAAAATGGCCACTAGGCCAGTGAAGAAAGAGCATTATTGTTTAATGCCTTAAACAACACAGTTACTGCCTCCTTTTTTAATCAATGATTAACTCTATGTTAACTATTTAATTCATCTTAAAGACTTCAAGCATGGTAAGTCATTTAATAACTGTTGAAACATTCATGTGTAATTTCTGTGATGAACTGTAATATGGACCCAGTTATGCATTCTAAAGGGTTTAACAAAGAAACCAAAGTTTACACACTGTAAACACCAGTAATGGTCTCAGAAACTTGTCCCTTACACAGGTGATATATTACTCGTTTTTGTATTTTGTTTCTTTAGCCTTAGGTCCACTTCTGATATTTGTGAGGTATCCTGTACCATTTTTACAAGACCATTTTTAACCTCTTTATTCCTTAGAGAAACAGCCTGTTTTGGTGACTGTAATCTATGACTGACAGTATGACAGTTTGAGGGAAACATCTGTTGCCTGAATTAGTTAATAAAAGTAAATGTGTTGGTTTTTGTGACATTGCAAAGAATCTTCTGTTCCAGTCATTCAGTACTACATCAAACTCCGCTCACTAGTCTTGATTAGTATTTCGTCAGGTGTTACTACTTGATAGGAGCTTTAGTCCAACAGGTTCTTTACAGGTTGAATTTGGAAACACAGCAGGGTAAGGCACTCCATTACATCATAACTGATTTATTATTCATTACTTTTAATTTTTGTCATCATGCAAGATTATTTCCCATACAGATCACATCCTGGGTCTCCAGTTTGCTAACTGTAAAGATCTAATTTGATACTATGATTATGATAATCAATTATTTATCTAAAAACTTTTCACTAGAAAGGCCAAAGACTCTAGTGTATGATATTTAACCAACATTTGAAGACCTGAATGGAACAGAAAACATGCTCATGTGGAGAACTCTTACCTGCCCAGAACCTCTTCGATTTCATACAGGTCCTCCACATTATCCACCTTAAAAACAGCCATCCTGTCTTCCTCTTCTCGCCCACTGCTGCTTTTTTCCTCACACAGTGATCAGAGTAGACTGCAGCATTGCTCCTACAATAAATTCTGGAGTTCTCGGTCCAAACCTGCAAGACAGGGAGAAATTCTGGTTCTTTTGTTTTTCTCAGTTCTAAAGATCACACTGATGACAAGGCCCCTTACTTCAAGTGAGGGGTCAATTTAATGCTTCAGGATACCGAGACATTTTGGACAATGCCATGCTTCCAACTTTGTGGACACAGTTTTAAAAACATGGCTAGATGAGTTCGGTGTGGAAGAACTTGACTGGTCCACACAGAGCACTGACCTCAACCCCACCCAACACCTTTGAGATGAACTGGAACAGAGATTATGAGCCAGACCTTCTCGTCCAACATCAGTGCCTGACCTCATAAATGCTTTACAGAATGAATGAGCACAAACTCCCACAAGAACACACAGATATCTTGTGGTAAGCCTTCCAAGAAGAGTGGAAGCTGTTATAGCTGCAAAAGGGGGACCAGCTTCATATGAAAGTCTATGTATTTAAATGCAATGTCATTATAGTCCCTGTTGGTGTAATGGTCAGGCATCCCAAAACTATAGTGTACATATAGAGGATGTAACAATTGCTTTTCCTATACTCTCACCAAAAAGAAAGACAGTTTTCATATATCCAGATCATATAATCAAATTAATCCATGTTCAGGTAAAATTAAGCAGCGTTAAATGTATGCGGGAGTAGGTGAGTGGTGTGCATGCATGTGTGTATCTGTGCATATTGCTCTATTGTACATTTATACACGTTGGTAAAATCCAATGTTCACATTAGAATGTTTCGTAAAAATTGTTAACATGTTGTGGTTAATATGTCATAATATTTTCTGATCGAAAATATTTTAAAGGTAACATGCTTGTGGGAGTTTCCACAGGCCATCACACATGCACTGACATGTCACTTCATATTTATCAGCTTGACTAATCATAGGTGCACTTTATAGTTTGCAAATACAGATTGTAGTCCATCTGTTCTTTGCATCGTATGTTAGCCCCCTTTACCCCATTTAGCAGTGGTCAGGAGCCTCACAGGACCACCAATGAGCCGGGCGGTGGATCTTAGCACAAAAGTGACACTGAGGGGGTAGTCAGTGTATGTGTGTGTAGTGAGTGGCTCACACCCAACAGTGCTGATGGAGGGGTTTGCCAGTAGTTTGTATATTAATTTTAAGCAAACTATACTGTACACATTTCTAAAAAGGGGGATTTGGACCATGTAGCTAAGAACTCAAAGATTAAGCATTGCATTTAACAGATTAATGTTGTTAATTAATTTTTGTTATTTGGCTACTTTTTAAACAGGACGAGGTTGATTAGTTGACTTTGGTAAATAAGTTAAAAGTTGAAAATATCTTTTTTCCCCTCTTAGTCAGGAACCTCTCTACCTTTGTCCAGTGAATCAATGTCAAATCTACACACGACAACTAAACAACACAACTATTCATTATAACTGAGCATTAAGAGATACCAGTGATTTGACATTATGTTCAACATGCAGATGTGATTATGTACGTCGTGCCACATCATGAAATCAAACCTCATTTCTTTTTACATAAGCCCATTTTGGCCAAAGGTCATGATGGGACAAAACCCAAACGCAGACTACATGATGTTTTTATTCAAACCATGCAGAAACATTAGCAAAACCGCAGGTCAGTCAGTTTCCCATGCAACAGTGTTGGCCAACGCTTACATAACACACCACTTTCCCACATACACACATACTTGTGTAATTAGTTTTCAAATGACTGAAATTCTTTCTCTTCATTACTGTGAGGAAAAACAGAGAGGCCTGAAAGAAAACAAAGAGAGTAAATAAGAAGATGGAGGGGAAGGGGGGAGCACTAATTCTGAGCAAAAGATAATTAAACAATGAAACAGATAAAAGTAGCAGAGGGAGAATGGAAAATAGTAGCTGATTGAAAAAAAAACATGTAGGCCTATGTGTAAAGATGTTCATTTACATATTTTGTCCATACTTCATGCATTCATTAATTTTCTGTAACCGCCTAATCCTTAGTAGGGTCACGGGTACCTAGAGCTTGTCCCAGGACCAACGGGCGCGAGGCGTGGACTCACCCTGTGCGGGGCTCCAGCCCACTCACCCCCCCCAGCACACACACACACACCATGTACTCACTCATACGGTAAATTACGAATTCACCTGACGCACATGTCTTTGGACTGTGGGAGGAACCCCAGAGGAAATCCACACCACCACGAGGAGAAATATGTCGCTTCCCTTGGTTTAACCTTACCATTAAAGTAACATTAAAACTAATAACAGCTTTTAAAACTAACATCATTACACTCAAACTCTAGAGCTGTGTTACAATATGATACAGCAGAGGATCAGTGCGGATTAATACACTGTTTCACATCCCGAGCAATACACATATCGGTAGCAATAGCCATTCTGAACTTTATCTCAATTCTCCTTTTTGTACAGGCGTTTCTTGTTTAGTTTTGCGTCACATACCCTCACCATGTGCACTCTCTTCCCAATACTATTTATTATATAGTATTATTGACCCCATATAATTTGAATATTTGAGCAACTGTTCCTTATGCTGATATTCATTTACATTTTGTATGGGTAAAAGGTATATCTAGAGGTATATCTAAAGGCTATGAAATGATTAAAAAAACAACAACATATCCGGGAACACAGCCAACATCGCTCCTTATCTCTGAAAGAAAGAAACAAGATAAGTAACTAACTTACTGAGTTACCTAAGTTACAGCACACAATGGAACTTGTGAAGCTGGATTTGGCTTTTTTCTGCCCCGAGTGAAACAAACAATTGCAGCAAGACATTGACAAAGAACCTGAAGCACTAGAAACTCGGCTCTTCATTCAGTAAAGCAGCTAAGAATAAAAATATGTCACTAAAAAAAGATTTACATTTTGAACTTACTCCTCCATCATCGTTGCTATTCAGACTCATCTGTCTCTTTATCTGACAGAACCATGAGCTGCAGCATGATGTAATACGAACAAAAAAAGAACAAATAAATATTCTAATATTATGGTTGCATATGAAGTTTTTAAGAGTGGTATGGAGAATGAGCATTGGGATACTTTTTGGAATAATCAAAAATGCTATTCAGACAAGCACTAAAATTGCTGTGAGGGCTAGTCCTGTCTATATACAGTGTCTAAATGAGGGGACAAAAAAGCAAATAAATTGATTTATAAAAAAAGAAGGCAGGCGAGCAGGAAATGCACAAAGAAACAATACACTAAGAGACAGATAACCAGGTAGAAAAACAGGCAAAAAGATTAAGAGACATCACTGCTGAGTACTCTTTCTGATTCAGAAGTACCTTCCCTGTAACGGTTCCCATCTAGTCCCTCCCACTGGCTTCCTTCAATGTCATACCAGGAAACTGGCCAAAGAGCACAACAATAAAGTTCATTTTATAAGAAATAGTTGCTCTCAAGCCATAAACCACTGTGGAACAATAGCCATCAAGCAGCTGAGCATGGCTTGGACAGATCTAGAGAATGGGAGCCATGTTCCAAGCAACTTTGAGTCAGTCTGGGACCATAAAAAAAGAGAATGCAGCAATTTTGGCATTCACTTTTCACTTTCATTTCTCTTCTTTGTTGACTTTTATAAACATCAAATATGCTTTTCAAATTGGCAACAACATAGTTATAATTGTGCAGTTATTTAATTTACAATTATTTGACTAGATTCCAATTATTTAGGCTAACATTGACCAATATCCACAGTTAGTCTTTTCTCTCAAGAGAAATCTAAGCTTTGCTTGACTGATTGCACATAATTCTGTGTAATACTAGACATGTGTATGAACATGTACAGTGGAGTATTTCCTTTCAGGTTACTATGCTGCAGTGTTAGCACATAATAAAGATATCTAGGAAGCAAGACCAGTTGAAAGCTATAGGCCTGTATTATACTGGTTAAACAAAATGAAGACTTCTGCGGCCTGTTCAGTGCTCCGAATTGTGCAGTAGTTAGTAATGCCGGACACACTATAGTTCCTCTCCCTACTACCTCACATGCAAGCCTGAGGCTACAGGCGTGGTCTCCCTGGAAAGGGAGATGAAATTCCTGTTTCCCATGAATAGCTCTTGTCAAGGCAGATCCATGTGATGATAAAACCACATTCCATTGCCATCAGGAAGAACTCGAGAGGGCCTGAGCTACATACTGATCTAAGAGTAGATTCCAGTGTTTACGCACAAAATCTAAAGGTAGACCAACAATCCTGACCATGTACACTGTGGTACTAAAGGAAGGTTGAGCCACATCTGTCTGGCTGAATTTAAACTGGTTTGATCTGCATAGGGAAATATTTGCCAACAATACAGGACATAATGAGAAAGCCGCCTATTGTGCCACAAATCAACCCTGTTCATCAGAACAAAGCATGTTGCACAGCTGTTTCACCTTTATTCTTTAGGTTACAAGGTACATGCAGGGATGGATGTTTTTTGCACTAACTATGTACACGGGAAACTGTGAAATGCAAACTTCTCCCTCATATATACACTATATGGACAAAAGTATTGGGATGGCTGAACATTACACCAACAGACATTGCATTATAATACATGGACTTTAATATGGAGTCAGCCCCCCCCCCCACTGTGTAGCCATAATGGCTTCCACTCTTTTTGGAAGGCTTTCCACAAGATTTTGGAGAGTTTCTGTGGGAACTTGTGCCCATTTATTCTGTAGTGCATTTATAAGGTCAGGCACTGATGTTGGACGAGAACATCAATGCTGAACTCACCGAACTCATCCAGCCATGTCTTTATGGAGCTTGCTTTGTGCACTGGGGCCCAGTCAGGCTGGAATAGAAAAAAGGGTCTTCCCCAAACTGTGTCCACAAAGTTGGAAACATTGTGAGTAAATCTCCAGGAGCAGAGCTGGGCGAACTTGGGCTGTACAGAGGCACCAGGCCTGAAAACCTTGTGCAGGAACAGAAACAGATATGCCTGCAGCCTCAAATATGACTTGATATGGTTGCAATACACACATAATTTGTTATTTTTAACCAAATTCAGTTTTTAAAACCAGAGCGGAATGACATCCATGTGAAATATTTTGGTAGGAAAGCCCCTTGCAAGCATGACTTGATTAGTAGGCGGTCTGATTAGCTACAGCCTTTACAAGGCAAGGCACATCTGGTAATATCTGACTCACATGCAGTCATACGCAAAAGTTTGCAAATGGCCTATTGCTTTTTAAGTCAAAACAGAGAGAGCAGAACACACTGTGAGAGAACAAACGTTCTGACATATCTACCAGTTTCCAGTGTATGTACTCTGCACATAAATAGAATCTGTGCACTTATATTTGCAGAGAATTGTCATTTTTACACTTGTTCTCTGCAAATGTTGAGTGTATTTTTTGTTCAGAAATGTTAAAGCTTGTATGTATCACATTAAGAATAAATTATATTGATACAACCCATCAATCCTTCAACATTCTCTTTTCAGTGTGGTGGATTTTAAAAGGCCCACACCATGTCGAGAACATCAATACTGCACACAACAACTTATTGATTCATTCATGAACTCATCCAAAAAAGCTGTTGAATCTCTTCTAAAATGCTCCCTGGCTGTGTCATGCAGGGCATTCTCATTAATATTCATACCACCCACTATCCCACTCACCCTTTCACACATTCTGCAAAGTTTATTTCCAACAGTGAAATCCAACACACTGTGCCTAAAAAGACACAGCAGTAGGATCACAGGAAGCACAGGAAAGTGACATCACAGCAGAAACAGGAGCAGTCTGTTTGACAGTTTGGCCGTCTACCAGAACACCTGACACTGATTTACTATTTTACTGAACTCAGAACATTCATACAGAATTTTCCACAGCTTTAAAAAAAAGATTTCCGTACAGTGGTCTTACAAAATATATTTTGCAAAAACACTTTTTGTTGTTCATTCTTTTCTGTCCATTCAGCTGACAGAAGCAAAACCTGCCTTTGTCTGTTGAGAACCTTAAATGCTACACTTGTATTTGCACCATCTCTTCTGGATGTATTTCATTAGACATCTAGAAAAGATGATATGAAGTCTATGAGGCATGTGGATGACTTGGCTCACACTAATTTATAATTAAACCACAGGGATTCTATCCATAGGTTTATATTAAGTGGGGGTCCTCCCCATGCAAGACAAATCTAACACAGAATAATTACAAAAGGTGATATTGCAACTAAGAGTGGTCCAACAAGGGGAAAAAAGGCTACAGACTGTTTGGTATTAAAACAATGTGGCATGTAGTATAATACAAAATGTGCTAGACCGTGTAAAAACCAACAAGTTTACAATATCAATTGCACAGCCACATTAGCAATTATCTATGAAGTACACATATTAGCTAAAGCAGAATTTCGCTGCAAATATTTCTGAAAACACAGACACAAGGGCAGTGTAGAGGCCAGCCTAAGTAAGCCAGGTGACACACAATTATTTATAATGACATGCTAATAGCTTCCACTGTCGACTTCGTGTTTTAAAACAGTCAGTAGACACTGTATGCAAATATAAATGTACTTTCAAAAATACAACATATGCCTTAAGGTCAAGCTGAGTATTGTAAATACATTTTAAAGATCTAAAACATTCGCTCATCCATGGAAATAGGAAATAACATCTGTACATTTTCATTATCTTTTTAAATAAAAAGCCCTTAACTGCTTAAAAATATAACTGGAATGGAATATGAAACTGTTAACTTTCCAAACTAAATATACTGAAAAGGTATCCTTGAGGCTACCACCCCAACTGCAGTGTTTGTCCTGTTTTATTTTCTTGCTATGATGTGCAATAGTCTACCATGTGCAATATCGTGTAACGTTCTTATCTGATGCTAAACATTACGTGCAACTGTCTTACCGTGCGAATATCATTACTTAGATTCATATCTAATTCTATTCTTTTTTAAGTTCAAATAATATCCCATTTTTTATTGGATAATATTTAAACCTTATTTTATATTGTTCTTGTCTCTGTGTGTCAGTGAAGTCATCACAGTAAGCCATTCCTTTCAGGATCAATAAAGGCTTGTATTTTTTCTGACAGAGCACAGAACTGATCACTAACCTTGAATAACCGGTAACTTAAATGCTCAAACATGTCGTATGTTGTCCAGTATACATTCTGGGTAAAAGCCTTTTGTGTTCCTTAAGATTGTCCCTGTAGAAGACACCTGGTGTTAGAGGGCCGTCTGACCACCTGGTATTCCATCACAGTCAGCCCACATAAACACTGTGTTTCCTGCAACTCTGCACAACAACACCTGCTTTCCATAATGATGCTGCTTAACACAAAATGAAGCCTAATTAGCGAAATCTGATGCTGTTGTGTGGGGCTGGAACAAATTTTTGAACCCTCAGGAGGTTTCCATTAACAGAGTGTCTAGGGCGAAGGGTGGGGCAGGGGACTGAAAGCTGGGGCGCACCTCAGTTTGCCCATTTTTTGTTCTGACGCTAGTTCTAAACCTGGAGATTGACTGCTGAGTTAAATCAGGTGTGTTAAAGCAGGAATGGTGGACACCAGCTCTACAGGGCCACTTTAAAGTACAGTTCCTTATGACTTGTCCTGGACGGGCCAGACAAATAGGTTCAAAGACAGCACTTCCGTGGATTGTCTCTGATTTAACCATATCTCCAGACCAACTAAAAGCTAAACACAGAGAAAAAAACTACTTATTTCCCTCTTAAAACAATGCCACAAAAATGTGATTACTAATTGTCCTAAAGGTTTGTAAAGTATTATATTTAAATATGCAAAAGAGACATTGCTGTGAGACAAACTACTGTGATTACGAAGCATTTTCAGGTGATTTTTAGAACAAAACAAATCCCAGCTATAAGCAACACATTCCAAAAAACCTTTGTAAAATCCGTCAGAATGTGGTTCGGAATGTAATAAAGTAAAATGGCACCTTATAGTCCCGCATGAACACACCACAGCACAATGTGGAACAATGTGAAATTCTTTCTGTGCATTTAACCCGTTCACCAGGTGAAACAGGGGGCTGTCACCAACACTGATTGCAGAAGCAACTACTTAACCACTAGGCCACCAGCTGCCTCAGGTTTCTAATGGTTAGGAACATGTCAAAAGTTCATGAACGCAGGTATTGCAGCAGTTTATATTTATAAGATAAGATAAGATAAGCCTTTATTAGTCCCCTAGTAGGAAACTCATTTATGGTCCTGTATGATGACAAAAATCAGATTTTTGAGAGAAAACAGTTTTATGGTTAGGCCTCAGAGCTGCATCAGCTAGTAAGATCTTAGATATCACGCCACATTCGTGTGAATGTGTAACTTATCAGTCACGTATGTCAGGACAGGTGGGTTAATTTGTGAATGTGGGCGGAGCTCTAATTCATTAAGGTTGCTGCATTTTGGAAACCAGACTGGTTGAGTTGACAAAGTATTTTTTTCTTTAGTTTTGCCACCGTTTTACATTGCATTTTATTGCAGCTTATTGGATCTGCATTAGTCATTACATCCTATTGACATGTTTCTGTGTTACTTTAACCAGCGTAAACGCCCTTGCATCACAACCACTAGTGAGTGTCCTAATAAGTGCAATTGCCGCCATCTACATCACTGAGGAAGCTGCATGAAGTAGGCACATGTCTTACCTAAAGATGGGACTGAAACCACAAATGAAGCCCTAGGGTTTCTTAATCCTGCCCTGGGTGTCCCCAGCCCTGGACAGCCCCCCTCTTCAATGGATGCTGTGCAGCAAGTGAGATGTTTTATGGGCTAGATCAGGGTGTGATGGCAGGATTAAGAAACACTGCTCTAGGCCAATGCGTAAAACTGGGCAAACTAGAGAGGCTGCGTCCACTAAACCATGTTATTTTGCATGAGAAAATAGAAATTGAAACTTACCAGAAAACATTTTTTGAGGAACTGCTTAACACTTTATAGGTCTGTCTTACACTCCAGAGGGTTTTAAACTGAGATTTTCATCACTTACTACAAAACAATATATAAAGATAAAAAAAAAATACACATTAAACAAAATAAAGTATCAACAATCTTTGCAGTCAATAACATCACAGTCACAAACACACAAAAAAGCTACTTGCAGATACCCTTGTGGCCTGGGGATCCTAACAGATATCACAATAAATCGCTGCCAGTTTACTACTCATACTGTTACTTTTTTATGTGGGAAGCGTTTAGCTTTGTAAAACAAAACTAAATAAAAATAAATAAATAAATAAATAAATAAATAAATAAATAAATAAATAAAACATTAAATGAGACACTGCTCTTGCTATGAGAGAAAGCCGCATTCTTGCACAAGCCCTTGTGGCTTGGAGGCGCAAAGTTGCTGCATACACTGTTAACAGCACAAAATCATCCCGGCAAAGTACAAAATAGGACAAAATGGGCCTTAAATCTCCCAAATATACGCGTATTATCAGCAGCTTTCACTAAATCCAGATAGCACAACCAAATGAGCAAATCACTATCCCATCCCAGCCATGTTTTTATGGACCTCGCTTTGTGCACTGGGACACGCTGGGTCATGCTGGAATAGAAAAGGGTCTTCTCCAAACTGTGTCCACAAAGTTGGAAGAATGGCGTTGTCCAAAACGTCTTGGTATGCTGTAGCATTAAGATTGCCGTATGGTGTAAGTAAGGGGCCACCTGAATTCAGTAATTAAGAGGTGTGTCCCAATACTTTTGTCCATATAGTGCGTGTGCAAATGTTTAGATATACAGTAAATCTATGAAGATGGAGTGACTATGAGACAGGATTCAAGTACTGGCCACACTGGGAGGCGGATCACGAGCCCTGTTTTCTCGCTCTCGCGCTCGAGCTCGGTGGAGCAAAGCTGCGCCCGCGCTTCAGCACTTTACTGACGGTCACGACTCACACTTACACAGTCTGGACAAAAGTATTGGGACACTGCTGTTTTTCAAGGTTTAGGGACTAGGCCCACTACCTCAAGTGAAGTGCAATATCCATGCATCAGCGTACCAAGACAATTTGGACAACGCCATGCTTCAAACTTTGTTTACTCCAGTTTGTGAAGAACCATCGTTCCAGCATGTCTGTGTCCAAGTGCGCAAAGCAAGCTCAATAAAGAACATGGCTGGATGAGTTCGGTGTGGAGGACCTTTACTGGCCGCACAGAGCCCTGACCTCAACCCCATCCAACACCTTTGGAATGAACTGGAATGGAGATTGCGAGGCATTTACGTGCCTGACCTCATAAACACTCCAAAACATTGCGGAAAGCATTCCAAGAAGAGTGAAAGCGGTTATAGCTGTAAAAGGGTGGAGGTGCTCCGTATTAAAATCTATGTATTTGAATACAATGACAATAAAGTCACAGGTTGGTGTAATGGTCAGGCGTCCCAATACTTCTGTCCACATAGTGTTCATAAGCGGTTGCTCAAAGTGAAGGCAAAATAAGCAGACAAGCGGCACAAAGCGACCACCGCGTCGAGACGGACGTGTCTTCTGTTCTCCGTTTGCAAAAATTCACCTCTTTTTTCTCCGAGCCTTCAGACCACGACACGGACCTCGATTTCGGCTGCAGGAGACTCTGACACTCGCACCCGGTCAGGGGGAAGACGAATGCGTCTGTTTTTCTTTTCGTTACAGTTCTTTTTTAAACGCCATTTATGTTTATTTCCTTGATTTCCCCTCCCTGGTGCATTACAGCACCTGGACGGCTGTGTGTTTCCCTTCCTCTCCAACTTCGCCAGGTGAGCAAAATCAGCCAGCACGTAAACTCAAACACGTACCTGTGCAGGCTCGCGCTGTCCTCGTGCTGCTTCGCTGAACGTGTGCGTGAAAATGACGCGCACTTCAGGTCCGACCTGCGTGTGCTAAAATCAGACACCCCCCCCTCTCCACCCCCCAACCCCACCCACCTCCGTGCAATACAGGAGGAGCTCATTGATACCCTTTAAGACACACACACACACACACACATACAGATAAAGACACACACACACACACACACATACAAAACTAAACAAATCTGATGGTTAAATGATTTATTTCAAATAAATAAATACTGTAAACTGAAAAGCCTTTATGTTCAGTTGGTACTTAATGCCATGGCTCATAAAATCCATCTCATTTCAAATGTCATTCTTATGCAAACGCAGACACACACACACACACACACACACACACACACACACACACACAACAACAACAACAACAACAACAAAAAATCTACACTAAATATGGTTATAATCATTTATGTCAAAGATATAAGTATGTAATAGTAGAAACAATGAGTAATAAGTCCAGGTACATTGTTTTTGCCAATATATGAAATAATGCAAATATTCCAAACACAATCTCACTGAATTCGCTAGAGCTGCATGCATTTATATGTTTGAATATAAGAATAATAGATGTTTTATTAAATACATAACACATGGTGGTTAAAGAGTACGGAATAGTGTACAGGCTTCAACAAAATTCAGTAGAAAAATAAAATACAATGTAAGCAGTTCACACAAACTCTCTCTCTCTCTCTCTCTCTCTCACACACACACACACACACACACACACACATACTAAGACATGTTTTGCACTGCAGCTATATACAGGCCAGTTGTAGCTAACAATGCAAGTATATGTGACACACAAAAAAATGAACATATCTAGATACTTGATTATATTTAAGGGAGGGGAGAAATTTGTTTAAATGTATTTTTTCCTTTTAGAGGCTCTGTAAGTTAACAGGCCTTTCTGTGACACCAGACACTAAACTGACCTCCATTTACACTGTAAATATAGGCATTTTTTTTGAGAAATAATCCTCACCATAATATATTTTTTTAAAATTAAACCATTTCTATCTACACACACCAGCAAGTTACAGTCATCCATACAGTTTTCCTTCTACAAAGCCCAAAACCTTAATTAATGTTAACGGGTCAAAAGAACCACGAACAGATGAAAGCCTGCAGCTCAGCTGCGACATATGAGTTCTGCGCCTCATTAAATTTCGCTTTTCAGGTCTTTTCTGCCATCTAGTGGTCAAACTGAGCCAACAGAACACGTTGGTGACCTCTCTGCTTTTTACATCACACTAACCAAACTGCATTTGGGCCCCTCAGGAGCAGACGTGGGCCCCCTACACTATATGGAAACGTATTGGGACAAATCTAGTGGTTAGGGAGTCGTCCCTGCGATCAGAAGGGCGTGAGTTCGAGTCCCAGGACTGCTAGTGGCACCACTAAGTTACCCTCCCCACACACTGCTCCTCGTGCGCCCCCTGTTGGTGGCAGTCCACTGCTTGACTTAGTGAATGTGTTAAACGCAGAGAAAGAATCACACACTGTGTTAAATGCAGTGGACTGGTGAGTTCACGCGTGACTCTAAGGGGCCAGATGTAACAGAACTCCATCCGTCCACAGAATATTATTCCTAAATGCCTGTTGGTGATTTTGCAAATGTGATGTGAGCTTTTATGCGGGTTCCACGGTCTCCCATAGAAACAGTTTTTACCCAGTCTCTTCCTAATGGTGGCATCTGATATAATCTTCCATATGAGCTGTAATAATGCTCTTACAGGAAATTTGATAGGACGACCCCTTCTGTGGTTCAGTCGTGTCCCAGACCCTTAGAAATTGCCTTTCCGGACTGACTTCTGTTTAGGTGCTGTTTAGATTCAACAGGAAATAATCAGGCCTGGTGTGTCTAGTTGAACTGACTTCTAATAACAACTAAATGTAGTTAATTAGCTGACTGAATAAACAGGCAGTTGTTTTTCTCCCTGGCCTTGTTGGTTTGGTATACAGTGATCCCTCAGTTTTGCGCGGATCAGCACTCGCGGGTTCCGTCACACATGTTTTCTGAGAACCGAACTCTCCACAATACGCAGAAATCTCCACAATAACACAGAAACTGCAAATATTCTCGCAATATTTTTTGCTTTTTTCATGCCAGTATGGGTTTTTTTTACGCATAGTTCTAGCCATGATGAATTTAAACCTCTCTCTCTTTCTGTTTCTCTCTTACTTTTTCTGTCTGTCTGTCTGTCTCTCTCTCTCTCTCCTGGGAAAATCTAGAACGGCCGTTCCGACGCGCTGAATTAAATCTCTCTCTCTCTGTCTCTCTCTGTCGGGCCGAGACAAATATCCTCCGCCTTGTTTTGTTTTTATTGTGGCAATAAATATATTTTTTCTGGATGTTTTCACACAAGGGGAGCCGTTCACCTCGCCGTGTGTCCCAATACCTTTCTCTCGCGACCTTCCGAGTTGCATATCTCAGACACTTCAAACTCCACAGTTCAGTAGATCTCCGGGAGACCTTTCCAACGAGCCCGAGTAGATCAGGTTTTATTCTCCCCGAAACACGGATGTCCCAATACTTTTGTCACGCAACCTTCCGAGTTGCATAAAAAAGAGCTGCATATCTTTAAATCAAAAGAGGGTTTACCTCTGGGAACGTAACCCTCGCGAAAAGTGAAGGATTAATATAACTGATTGTTTTCCTTCAGTGAATGAAATGATCATTTAGAAACTCAAGCTCGTAAATAAGTGTGATAAATATGCACAAATAGAAGAAATAAAGAGGGAAGTGAATACATGACACTGTACATAGCTATCAGTTCTGGAGTAGGGGAGAGCAGGGTTGGTTGTCACACGGGTAGGTTGTCACAGTCATCATATCTCAGCCATTAAAAGATGCTGATCAACCCGTTGACACAGAAATGTTCATAATTAGTGTCAGAGGTCATCTACGTTGACATTTGAGATGAAAGCAGCATAACCTTGAGGTGAGACAACTTTATATGTTTTTCGCAAAAGCAAATTTTGAGGCATCTTGTGTTTTTCTTCTAACTGATTACACTATGGGTTAACAGTGAAATAATTATTACCATTTTAAAGTATAAAGAAAGAGCTACAATTTAGTTAGGCCGTTCTCAGTTAAAAATGTCAGTTGGGATAGGTTGTCACATTTTTTTCGGGGTTGGTTGTCACACATGCTACAGTGCATCATGTGCAAGGGGTGGCCCACAAAGACTGTACACCTGGTCTGTCAGTTTAAGTTTGTCGGAACTGTGATTCTGAGGTGGATAGTGATTTGTGAATATTAAGAATAATCCTTTCTTTAGGTCTGTTTTATAAATTATATAGTGTAGCTGCCCCTGTGCTCTGTATTTTTGTGTGAGTATTATGCCACTTGATTGAACTTCAGTTTAAGGAGAAATCGAGTTTCTTCAGACTTCATAGTGTCACGTCTTATGGCCCATTCCGAGACCTCTGGGCGAGCAAAGAAGCCCCATGAGTCTTTAGTGCCATGCATTTTCTTTTATTATTCCAAACTCCAAACAAAACGGGTGTGAGAACCCAAACAAAACAAGATCAGTTTTCGCAGGAACAGAACAGGCTTAAAGTGAGGGTTGACCGACAACTAAGGTCGGTCAGAGCCACAACTAAATACAAAACCCAATCCCCAAAAGAACCAA
>JBBPCY010007735.1:0-15802 GCA_037974405.1 Brachyalestes nurse
TCATGCTGGAATAGAAAAGGTTCTTCCCCAAACTGGGTCCACAGAGTTGGAAGCATGGTGTTGTCCAGAATGTCTTGTGTATTGAAGCATTAAGATTGTCCTTTACTGGAAGTAAGGGGTCTAGACCAAACCCTGAAAAACATTTTCATATAGTGTACTTCAGTGGATAAGTGTTCACATGTCCTGACCTTCAAGCAGGTTTTAGGAAGGACTGTCTGCCCTTTTCAGCCCAGATGACTTATTTCATGTCTTAAATCCATGTTGAAAATCGCAGTTAACCCAGATTTCTCATTAAAAATTAATTTTCCTCTTAACCTTTTAATCTCTCGATGGATGTTATTTTTAATACATAAACCATCCCCCCCCTACTTTTTTACTGCACTGAAAGTATAATTTTGCTGGATTTAAATGAAACCTCATGCAGTGCGATGAAAGAACTAACAGAGCCATAATTATACACATCAGACAGCTTTCTCCTTCTTCCTCATCTTTTTCCTGCTTTACATTATTCTTTCTCACCTTTTTTTCAGACAACCCATGGATGTCAAACAGAAGACACTACTCTGCCATCCCAAAAAAAGACGATGGAAACAAGCGATTTTGGGAACAATCTCAGTTATTAGATGGTATTATTCTCATCTTTTTACATAGGATCTAATGTTCAGATTATTTATTAATAAGTTATACATGTGTTTTTATTTTGCATAAACACCTGTTCATGGAATCCACATGTGCTTCTTGGTCTTAAAGTCTGGAGTCTGTATTAATACAAACGACTGGCTCCCTACTGGTCACATGTGGTTATTGTGTACAGTTGTGTGCAAAGGTTTTGGCACCCCTGATCAAATAATGTTCACTTGTGAATAAGTATGCATGCTATACAGAGAACACACTTCCAAACACTTTGTTGTGATATTACTGTTTATTTGCATTTTAATGTGCTATTACATAGTCGGGAGGGGAAAAGTAGAAATTGTGTTCTACAGTTTGCAGAAAATGCTAAATTTGTTTGCTCCCAGTAGAGAATGCATTGACTTATTAGGACATAGAAAATCTGACCGAAGGAATTAAAACTTTTGAATGCTATTTGTTGATTGACGTGGCATGATATGATAAAAAAAAATCGTAGGCCTGAATGTTCGTGAGCTGAAACATATATAATTATTTTATTTATGAGTGGGCAATATGGCAAAAATATTGAATGCTGGTCAGATGAATTGGAGATGATTAGGACTGTAACGGTACATATATTTGTACAGAACCGTCCTGGTACATGGGTCATGGTTCAGTACATGATGTCGTACGGAGAAGACGCGATTAAAGCGTGAGTTTTGTTGCCGTCCTGCCTCGGTGTTAGCGGCTGCTAACCAGACGTCGTTTGCTTGGCAGGTCCAAAAATGAGATGAGATGGGGCGCTATGTCTGTGCTTTCCTCCCTCAGAATGGGAGCATTTATTTTCTTTCTTCAAAAAAAGCATTACAGTGGCAAAAAGCACTCGCGAATGGAGCAGCTATGAAAAGAAACTCAGAGAAACTTGCCCGCACTACTACACACCCCTGAAAAACTATGGTTCCTTAAAGGAACAGGCTCTGTAACAGTTTCATATGGAAACATTGAACAGCAACCTTTAAAACGTTTAGCCATCTCACTTACTTTTTTGTGACATATTATGACCCAATACTACTGCCTGTTCAAAATAAACAGAAAAAAGCAAGCCCTGGGGATTCGTTGCTTCTTCCTGTTGTACCGAACCCATATCGAACCTTGACCCCAAAACTGAGGTATGTCCTGAACCGTGACATCTGTGTACCATTACACCCCTAGAGATGATAAATTGCCCCCAGCTGTGAATGTGTTTGTCCACCCTGCAAGGGACTGACGACCTGAATGAACAACATCACTATACTTCAAGACGTTTTCTGCATACGTGATTTTCATCACAATCTTTCATTTTTCCGAGGTTTTATAATTGGAAAAGACGCTGGCTAAAAGTATTGCTTAGCACTGTCTTTAATAGTTACAGGCCTGTTTATTCCCTCTAATGAAATCAGTGTGTAGTCAGTGTAGTTGAAGTATTGATGATACCCATGATGCTGAGAAAAGCATATTGACATGTTGCCCGGCCTTAATTGAATTACTTTTTTTTCTTTATAGTTCTTGAAGCCCGAATACAGCAGTTACAGTCTGATGTCCTTTTGGATGTGAACCATTCGAAGGTGGAATTTCTCAAAATGCCTGGCCCTGGGAAGAATCAGAAGACAATACCAGGAGAGAAGTTGGAACTACACAAAACTGGACAGTCTGGTAAAAAAGGAGCTCCTCCGGGCAATCCGTCCTCCAAAACGCACCCAAGCCGCTGGATTGAGAAACTTGATCGTGAGAAGAGCAAAAGGACTAAAAAACAGCCGTTGCTTCTGCAGAAACTTGCTGACCAAGTATCGAAAAGCAAAAAAAAGCAGAATACGGCAAAAAGCAAGAACAGTATGATGCTTCCTGGCTCATCTATGAAAATAATTAAAACAGCCAAAAGGAGCAAACCAGCAGGCACACAAGAGCTCGCAAAGCCCACAGCCTCTCCCGCGTCCTTGTCTAAGCCCAACGTCTCAGAGAGTCCCCAGAGCCCCACCTCTCTAAATCCTGAAGAAATTTCCAGGGATACAGAGCTGGCTGAGGTTGAAGAACTTGAACAGTTCATCAAACAGTGCAGGCCGGCTGGGTCAGAGAAAGTTGCAGAAGAAGAGGTCGGCCGCAGCCCTGATATCCACCAGAGTGCGTGTTGCTACCTGGAAGCCTGCGTGTTCACGGGGGACGTGGAGCGAGCCCAGCGATTCCTGCTTTTCCAACACCGCAGCCTCAACAAACGCAAGATGCTCACCATTTCCTTCTACAACATCATGATGAGAATGTGGGCCAAGAAGGTGAGTCCATGCCTTGCTGCAGTGCTTCTGGCAGAAGTCAGTCATTATGTGAATCAGCAGGAACACCCCAAAAAATGTTAAAGACAAGATGATAGACACACAATTAGTTATTTGTGTGATTTAACAACTAATTGACTAATTGGAAATCCTGACCAAAGCAGCTCACTTTCATTTTGTTACTGCTGTGTAGGTGAACAGACACCCTGTCAGAAGTGTTTAGAGATGGACGATATGGCAAATATATACATCAGGATACTTTCAAGACAAGATATGTGTCACAATATGTATTTGTTCAGATAACCGATGAGTTGGGACTGACTATGCATTGTGGATAGTACATATTCATATAATTGTGTTGTCTATAACCATTGCCAGTGAACCAGTCCAGCATGTTCACGTCATACACCACCTCATGCCTTCCAGCCCTAGGTTCATTAGTAAATTGTGCCACAACGGAACACACATCATTTTTCTTCATTTAAATTTCGTTCTAAATGATGTGTGAATATTTAATTATTTTCAGTCTTACTTTGTTGAATATATTGTGAGTACTGAAACATAAGCCCTGATTTCTCTATTGAACTAAACGATGACTGTATTGTGACACAATAATGCTAAATATTGTCCTACAACCCAACTCTACTGCTGTTCTTGCTCATGACTCTTTTGATTGTCTCCATCGTCTTGCTGTCTGTCCACTTCCTTTTTTTTTACCTTCAGCTGTTCCCTGTATAACTGTCATTTCTGGCATTCTAATACTACTACTAATAAGAAAACAACAATAGTGGAACTACTCAGTCTTCAAACTTCTATTAGAACGCACCCCTTCAAACTTGCTTACTCTCTCTTATCTGGTCTCTGGACTGGACTCATTTTTAGTCTTGCACTCTTGTGTATTTATTTTCTTTGTCCTTTTCTTGCATTTTTTTTATTTTAAGAACTGTTTTACTTGTCTGTAAGTTGTCATTGAGTGCATTGAATAAAATTAAAATAAAAATACAGTTGCTGTAATTGAACTAGTATCACTGCTGATAATGGTAAGCTGATGTTCCAAGCGTGTCCCACGTTCTGTGTATAAACTTGGTTCGTTTTTGCATGCTGCAGGGATTTCTTCAGAACATACGTCAGTTGTTCTTTCTAGTGGAGGAAGCAGGACTGAAGCCCAACATGGCCTCCTACTGCGCTGCCCTGGAGTGCATGGGCCGTAACCCTGCGTGCTCTCCGCGGCTCATTAGCAGGTATGCGTCATCACTCCTGCTCTCCATATAGATACAAGCAACATTATTAATTCATTAAATAAACTGGATAAGAGTTCACTTTGTTTCAGAATATAATCCTTAATAGTAATACTAATCACAATCAGAAAACTTTATTCATCCCACACACAGAGTTAAGAACGACATTAAAATGTAATATAACGTCAAAACAAAACTTCCCAGAAAATACTCTGAACTAAATGCGCTGTACTGTATACACAACATGCTGTGGTCACTAAGAGAGGCGGATATAAATACTACAGATAAAGAAATAAAATGACTGCTGAATCAGTTTACTTGTAACACAAATAGTGGTTTGGATTTGGATAGGACCTGTGTACCATGCAGTGCGATGTCAAGATTAGTATTTTAATATTCACGAATGATAAAATGGGCAGTAATTTTCAGTTTTTGCCCTGATGTTACATTTTTGCCGTATTTGTCCAACCTTACCCGTTTGCCAGCTGACCTTGCCATCCTTTCCTAGTGACTTCCCGAGTCACGCTTCCCATCCTACACCACGCTTTTTACGGCAGTAGAATACAGGAACCCTGGATGGATATGCTGGGTGGTCAATTGCAGACATTGCTATCTAATTTACTAACAACTGTAGGCTGTTTTTAGACCTTAAGCAGTACTTAGATTAGTATTTCAGATTGTATGATGAAATAGATAAAAGTGGACAGATGCACACACTGACACATTTGTAAAAGTGTTGCTCTGTGATTTTGGAAATCACTGTTTAAAAATGTGGACTCAGTGTTTCCAATAACAATTTACTTTGCTTTGCCTCATAATTGAAAGTTGGTCATTAAATCTTGAGGTATACAACTTGACCAAATTTAGTAAATGTATAATAACAGTAGAATGTAATATTATAGTAAGTATTACATTGTAATAAATATTATTCTCTCAGATTCTCAAATATATAGAAAAATAAAATACTTTTTGTATTTAGTTTATATATTATGTCTTTTCTATATTATGTTACAATATTACTGTAATGTTATTTTAAAACGACTAATGGGTAAAGTGTAAAGGGGTGAGATTTAATAGGCTGCAAGAAAAGTCTGTTCTTGAAGGTGATGTGTAACATATGTAAGCTAAAATGTGTATATACTGTGTGTATTTGACTGCATTGGTTTTCAATACATCACAGAAACAATTCAACTTTCTAATTCCAGCTAGATTTATTCGTATATTAGACTGTGTGAACTGAGCAAATTAACATTGGCATTAATTTCTTTTGTTAAAAAAAGAAAAATAGAAGAGAGCTGTAAGTTTTTTTTTGTGGCATGAGTGCCTCCAGGGGTCAGTGTTTCTCTTTGAAAGGTTTTCAAATAAAAGAAATGGATTTTAGACCAGTAATAAAATGGTCCTTCCACAATACATTTGTTTGTACTAAAATAATCCATGCTAACCTAGTGTTTAAGTATCTTTGGGCGTTTTATTGGTGTGTTGGTCATTGTTGCTTATTTATTAGATTATCTGTGCATGACACATTATTGTGGGCAAGCTCTCTCCCTGAGGCCAAACTCAGGAGTGTCATTGAAGTTGTGATGGGTCAGGGGAGGGTTTATTTAGAGTACCCTTATTTTAGTTTATATAAAGTTCTGGAGAGAGGCAGTAGGGTTAGGGTTAGGGTTAGGGTTTTCACCTTTGACATCCCAGTGCTACGTTCAAAAAGTTTCCACACTTTTGTATTTTCATTGAAAACTGTAGGGCTGGAAAGGTAGTAAGTGGGCATGTCTGAGAGTCAGCACCATCTGATTTCCATCTTTTTGGGGAAGAAGATTTTCATATGAAAGCAGCGGTGCATCAGTGGCTACTCAACCAAAAACATTTTTTGCTGGTTGCGTTAGTATGATGCTGAGAAAATTGCAATGCAGAGGAAGGTGACTATGTAGAAAAGTGATGGTATTTGTTTTTGAAATTCTTAATAAATAAAGTTTAAAAGGAAAAAAAAGCCTGATCCTAGATCAGCAAACATCTGAGTCACCTTAAAGGCACACCAGAGAAGCTTGTGCATCAGATGTATGTATTCAGTGTATCATTAATAAATACCCCATGCTGCAAAAGCACATTTGCATGCTTTGCATTCTTGTAGTTGATCAGTCAAAACATGTGGTGTGAAGGGTTTGCTTCCGTAGAGCTGCTACCAATAGGGATATACTAATCTCTCAGACCATCCAGTTGGAAAAATGCACCATAAAACGTTTCTCAAACTGCATCCAGTTCTTTATTAAGGTGGCACGAACTTGCCAGTGTGATATAGTGGGAGATATCAAAATGAAGAAACCTCTCCACTACAGGCATCTATTTCAAACAACACCAGTGCTGGTATTCACAAAACAGCTATAAAGGGGCCAATTCCTCCGATTATGACCGTTATTCTCACAAACACTTATTCTAGATCAGCATTTGTAGTCTAAAATAAACTGCAAGTTCTTTTTTTATTGCTCACAGTAAGTCATGCTGTGACCTAAACCACATTGACGAGTCTGTACCACCTTAATAAAGCGCTGGATGCCTTTTGAGGGAAGCTTTGCGAACATACATACGGGATAAATTTGGGGGACCATTGACCGTGTGTGTTGGTAAAGTTGGTCTAAACTAAACTGTAATCTAAAGAAGCAAAATATAGACTCTAGATGTGTACTGGCTGATGGACTATGTCTAGAGTGTGGAAATGGTGTAAATGGGATTTTTCCCCAAACTGTTCATGGAAAGAAGAGCTGCTTAAGTGATTGCCCTCCTGGATGTTTGTCAGAAAGATCAGCTTGCGAAAATGTAACTTGATTTTGTCGGTGGCCCATCTGACAGTCTAGTCTTCTCTTACTGTGTTCTGTGCAGTATATGCTGAAGGTGACTGTTAGAATTCAGGCCGGTGATACACTAGACTGCCAGAAAAGCTGGGCGGGTGGAGGGGAAGCTGGTTAGCCGATCGATCGCTGTAAGGCAATAGCAATGACATTGTATTCCTGCTGTCCAACTCCTATTCCAAACTGTCTTTTTTTTTCTCTCTCTCTCTCTCTCTCTCTCTCTTTCTCCCTCTCTCCTTCTCTCTCTCTCCCCCAGCACTCATCTTGCTTTCCATACTATCAATTGTTTATCATCTTAATTCTGTGCATCTCTTTTCCCTCTCCTCCTTTATTGTTTCTCCTTTATTCCTTTTCCTAGCCCTCCTCGCTTCTCATTCTGCACTGCCAGTCTGCCATCCATCATGTGTCATTCTCTCTGTTGGCCGCGGCCACACAAAGACAACACCTCCCCGTCTCCTCCGTGCGTCACAAGCAGACAGAGTCAGAGCGTGTCAGTCATTTGCCAAACAAAGATGCCACATTTAATGCTCCGGAGGCATTAGATCAGGGAGTTGCAAACGCTGTATGTGGCTTTAGTCATCTCTGTTTTAAGCTTTCCCACCTCGTTTAACCTCGCAAACTCTCAGCCTGTTGTAAGCGCTGCACACTATATTGTTTAACTGCTGTTGAGATGTGGACATTTGCGATATGGAAGGAAAAAGGCTGCAGTGTACAAATGAGCCCTCTAACTAGTCACACTTTTGAGTTTAACCAATCCCAGTTATGGTATTAATGTAATTGGGGCTGTCGTGATTACTGTTTTATTGATTGCTGTTAAAAATGTTTACTAAATACAGAGACATATTGTCGAAATGTTTATGATAATCGACTGTGTGCTACAAATGCATCACTGGGGTGGAACCTGAAGTGCTATAACCTTTTTACCATCTAGTTACTAATGAGAGTCATTCAGAAGTGACTGGGATTCTAATGTGTAAGGGGTGCAGTTTTGAGTCTGAGTAATAGACGTCCAGGCTTGCCGACAGGTCTGTAGTGTTTAAAAGGGTTAATATAGTGAAACAAAAAGATTTCCTTTGGATCACAGCGATTCCGCTTCAGGAAGAGAAACTGAGCTTTCCAAGGCTCATGACTTAATTAGGATCTTATCAGGTTCCCGGACAAAAGCTGAAGAAGTCGGCAGTGCGATTCTTACTGAGTCACTGGCAGACGGGCGGAGGGTGAAGGATTGCCCTCCTTTCAGTGCCCCTCCCTGTCTGTTCACACTTGTCTGTTCCGTGAAAGCCCACAAGAGGGCACTGGGAGGCCACCATGTGTCTCCACTTCTCTAGTAGAAGCCTGTTGCTCTGGAAACAGTCATCACATCACTGTCAGTCCTGCTTCTCAACGGCCCTGCCTCTTTAAATCTCAGCAACAAACATCGCAGCAAGGGAGACAGAGGTGTAAATCTGGAGGAAACAATTCAGTGCATCTTGATTCAGCTATTCAATGCATCTTGAAAATGGCATTTCATCATAGTTCTCTTTGACTATGGTGCAATTTGGTACGCTTTTCTTGTACAGATGTGGCTGTCTAGAAGTCCAGTCCTGGAGGGCCAAAATGCAGCACAGTGTGGTGAACACACCTGCTTCAACTCATCAGTTAAATACCAGGTTTAGTGTTCGACAGGAAAATTGTCATCAGGATTCCAGCTCTCCAAAGTTGCTTCCCCAATACAGTAACTTCCACCAGGGTCTTTTTTAGGCATACAATTCCAATTGATCTAAGAATTTAAAACCCGTTCTCAAATGCAACCAGTTCCCGATTCCCGTCCTTAGCTCTGATCGATTTTCACACCCCGGGGGTAAAGCTGTAAGACCCCCTTGCCCCATAGCTGTTCTCTGAATAATATGTCAGCTGTATCTGCGAATAATTAGATTCTCCACTTGTCTCCATTGTCAGCAGCGAGAGGTCTGTGAATACGGCAGTCAGAATCCTCTCGCGCTCCTTATCAGTATTCTGGCTGCGGCCGGAGCACACAGCATTACTTCTCCACACTGAGCAGTCTGGAGCCTTCAGGTGCTTTTCATTTGAATAACATTGCTCCTGTGTTTCCTGCAGCATATGGCTGCGGCCCATCTGATGCTCTGTGTGGGTGAATGTTCTGTCCTGCGTTCACTGCGTCTGTGTGAATATATTTTGTCCCCAGAAGCCCCACAGTCAAGTCTTGCCAGGACGGATCACCTGACCTTGAGAGTTTTCTCATTAAAGAGCCTTTTTGCGTTAAGCGCATTGAGGTTTTGAAGGTGTGTGTGTGAGGAAGAGTTCTGAGGCTGTCATGAAGAATCATGGGAAGATTGGGGTTCAAATCCACTGTGTTCCTTTCATGCTGCTGCTCTTAGGCTAAATCTGCTTAAACTGAAGGTCAGTGCAGGAGAGGGTGTGGAACTTATGAGATGTTAGTGGTTCAGTTTCGTCCACTATCCCTGAGGGCCAGGCCAGTAACTTTTGATGATTCAGGCAAGCTTCTGAACAGAACCCTCTTTTTTAATGGAGATGACTCATATGTTCACACTACACTTGTGCTCTTGTGTGTGTTTATGGAAGCTCTTTTTGTCACGTGAGGGTGTGTACACTGTCCAGCCTCTGATGAGAAAATGTGCAAAAATGTGCTGTTTTGTTAAAAACGTGAACTTAAACATGTTTCAGTGGCCTGGTGGTTAGAGAGTTACACCTGCAATTGGAAGGTGGTGGGTTTGAATCCCAGGACTGTCAAAGACGCCACTGGGGTACCCTTGAGCAAGACACCGTCCCCACACACTGCTTCCTGGGTGCTGTGATCCTGGCTGCCCACTGCTTCGCTTGGTGAATTTGTTAAATACAGAGACAGAATTTCACACTGTTCACTCTGTGTGCTGTGGTATGTTTTTCTTTAGTTACGCATGATAATAAAAGAAGTAGGTAGGAACAGGGGCATTGTTAAGATCTTGAAATATACAGGTCTGTGGTTGCATCTTGAGGTGATGACCTGTCAAGTGTGGGTTGGTCTGATTTGTCTAGAGGTGAGGAGTCCAATGACTTATTGCTGTGTTTGACACAGTCGTAAATTCAAAATCGAGGTTTGTGACAAAAGGTAAACAATGCAGATTAAACAAGTTTCTCATTTCTTTGATACACTAAGAAATCAATAGCCTGCCAAGCCTTTGCTCACAGTTTGATCTTAAACAAAAGAATTGGACAGCATCAGGATCAAGACATGTCTTATTGTTTGGAAGTTTTGTCTGCAGTTGTCTTGTCTGTGGTGTGTTCACACGTGACTATAATAAAAAATACATTAAATGAATTGTACAAGGTGGTCAGTTTTCCCAGAAAGATCTAAGGCTATTATTTGGTTATTATTATTATTTTGTAAGATCCTGTAAGGGCTGTTTATGAAGCATTCATGGCTATAGCCCCAGATGCCCAGGCCTAGTGTAAACATATAGATAGCATTCAGAAAAGGTCCAGCTTGGCTACTAAGGCAAGGCACTACTGCATGAATTCTAGAAATCCTCCCACTCAGCCTACCTAAAGTCCAAGACTCAGAAATTCAGAAAGAGGATGAACTTGGAGTTGCCATTTGGAATATTACCAGGACGTCTGCAGGCCATATTATAGCCAATATAAAGAATGATACTATTCTAAACCTGTCACAGCAATTGCCCCCCTCTTTTTTTTTTTAAATAGGTAACAGTAATACATTTTTTTTTATCTTGGGCTGTCACACTGATGTAACCACTTTTTAAAACTGTAGTGTCTTTCTGAATAAGGGTACATCTCTTGTTTTTCTCCATCTCAGGAAGTAGAAGCTAAAGTTCTTCGTTCATTTTTCCTTTTTGTGTGTGTCCAGGTGTCTGACGCAGATGGAGGAGGAAGGTCTGTGTCTGGACGGTGTGTTTAGGCAGTGTTTGTTCAGACAGAATGAGAGAGACATGGTGCTGAAGGCTGTCCGTACCGTAAAGCCTGACTATGAGCCCCCCACAGCCGCCGAAAACCCTCTGTGTTCACTGCCCCTGGTCAAGGACTTCTACACGCAGGTACCTAATCAACCAGACCCAACTCATTTCTATTCTAGAGTCAGTATATATTGCCACCCCAACAAATTCCTTAGGTGGGCTCACACCCAGGTACAATAAAAACCATCCAAAAACAATAAAACTCACAAATGAAAGAGAGATAACAGCTGTGCAATAAGGCAATAAAAAAGCACATAAAACCTAAAACCTCAGTACAGCAGATGCTGGTCTTGCAGAGGCCACCAAAATATGTTAAACTCAGCAAAGACTTTCTTTCTTTCTTTTGTTCTTTCTTTCATTTCTCACATTCTCTTTTTCTCTGTCTTTCTTTTTCTCTCCCTTTTTCTATATTTCTTCCTCTCACTTGTTTTTTTCCCTTTCTCTTTCATTTCTCACGTTCTCACGTTCTCTCTTTCTCTCGCTTTCTTTCTTTTTTTTAATATGTGGAAATTACATTTCGTGAACAGTCTGTTTTTCGTTGTTTTGGTCACTTTCAGGTTTCTTTTGAATAAGGCACAATACAGGACTGTCCCTTAGGACAAAGGTCTTCTACATACATCAGTTTTGTATTAAAAATAGACTGTTTTAATATAATACATAAAGAGGTTTGAAATGGTAATAAAAAATGTAATGTAAAATATCTAATTAGGACTGTTTAGGAAGGTTTAATCATAGATATTTTCATTAAACTATTCATAAGGATTATGATCAGGATCCCCAGCCATCAGAATAAAGCCGTCTGCAGTGTCTTGTTTCATCTGGATTTAACTGTGAGCATAAAGTTTTTATAATACGCTAAAATGCTCAGCGCTAATATTCTGCATTGGATTGTCCATTAGTGCACAGGTGCCACTGGCCAGTTTCAATCAGTCCTGCCGTTTAGTCTGGTCCTTCAGACTCTCCTCTAATCCGTAGTTGTGGAAGTCTGATGAAGCGTATGTTTATTTCATGGCAGCAGACCTGGCTAAGCAGACCAGCCATATGAAAGTGCCCAAACAGGGATTGGCCTCAGCCTGGGCTTTTATGAATGAGTGCTCCCAACACAGATCCACAGACTATTTTTAACCACAGAAGAGGCTGCTATCAGGCCATCTTGCCCTGCTTTTCCTTCTCAATGATTCATTACCTGGGGTCCACCTAAGCCCATTTATAGTCCACAGCACCACATGCAGCATTCCTATTGGTGTAGGAGCTGACAGCTGGACACATTTTCCAGTAGTAACAGGCGTGTCTGAAAGAACTCTGTCTGCAAAGTGATCCATTTTTGTCTTGGAAAATATAGGAACTGGAACGTTAGGTGGTTCTGAGTTCTCGATACCAGATGGTTGGGTTGGTGGTTTAAGAATTCAGAAAGTTTACCTGGAGTTTATGGAAACCTACATATTAGAGCCACATTTATGCACTTATACAAGCTTATACAAACTGCTGTATGTCAAAAGTAGACTGGACATTATTCGGGGAAAAGTCACTTCCTTAGGGAAGGCTGCCTTATGATGTTGAAATCAAACACGTATGGACAGACAATTGATTGAATAAAATGAGTGGCATTGGTCAGCTCAATATATTTCACCCGTATGTCAAGCTGATGCGTTTATTTTTCATACTCTGGAAGTGTAGATCATTCAGGCAAGACTGGACTACTGTGGTGAAATATTTAATTCATTTTTCTGCATCAACAGGTCAAATATTGGGCGTCAGAACTGGCCCACAATTCTGATTTCTGTCATATTTGCAATAAACACTGTGACATTTGAAAAACAAAAGGGGGTTTAACAGAGAAATCCCTGATATCCGATTCTCTAGCAATAAAAGAAGCCTGGGAATAACACTGTCTTTAGCTCTCCAATAACAGGACATCAGGCAAATTGGGCTCAAACCAAGAGCATTAGGCTAAGTGGTAACATGTACCACGGCTCCTGGCTATAAAGACTGTCTGATGCTCACACATCTGTTCTTTTTTGCCAGATTCACAGCAATTTTGGGACCAAATGCAGGATTATTCGACAATAACATTTTACCGAATTGCACAGTTAAGTTTTTTTAATTTGGCGAAGATTAAGCTTCAGCTCACTTTCCGGGTTTGCTACCACATCTGCTTCATGGTTAAAGTTGGTTGCAAAATGACATCCCTCTGTGCATTTGCTGCACTTATTTTCCTCATGGTTACACTTTTATTATCACTGGACTGGCCTTTTGCACACTTCTGCTGTTTCAGGACTATAAAGGCTGATGTGGTGATAACGAATAATAAGGCTTATTGTGCAGTTCCAGTCGGAAACATTCACAGCAGAATTGTTTTTGGAAAAGATTATTTCTGAGTTTTATGGGATGCTGTGAGGCTCATTACAGCTTAGGCTGTTTGGTTGCTTAATGTTTCACTTCACACTGAGAGAGAGAGAGAGAGAGAGAAATGTCTTAGCTTCCATTTGCACACTCACTACATATGAACTTAACCGCACTTTCATACTGACCTCCCACTGGACAGCCACACACACACACACACACCCATAGATACTTCACAAATGAGAACATGTATCCATCTGCCTTCCTCACGAGATGCGAGATTAAATGTCCCGAACTCCCAGGCTGTGGCTTCTTGCTCACGTGGATGTAGTTTCTCTCCATCTGGGAAATTATAACCAGAGTTGTTTCTATACCCTGACTGTAATAAGGCCAGACCCACGTCCCATTTAGCTAATGTTTAGGTTCCAAAATGGGGGATGCTTAAGGGGATTTGCATCAATGTTTCAACATTAAATATCATTTTAATCATTTAATGCTTTTAATGCAAGCAAAGTTATTCTAGAGAAAGTGGGAATGATTCACAGTGATGACGAGAGCCAGACATCTACAGAGTTGAATGCCTCTAAAAGCTCCCTCAAAGAGAGCCATTACGTAAAGTGGTTACAGATACACTGCCTGATGTCTGAGACAGTGTTTTATGATAGTTTTGAGAAGGTTTAACATATTTTTAGAGCCATCAGTGGCAGAGACACACATGGAGGGCTGTGGGTGGGCAGTAGGGCAGAAAGGTATTTTGATGGTTCAAGAGGAGGTGCTTTACCTAAATGATGTGATTTTTACTTTCTCTGAACCAGTAGAGCAGAGGTTCTCAAACTTTATATTCAAAGATAGAAATTTAATTTCTAGATAAGGTCAAAGGTCCAGGATGACAAGTTATTAGCAAATTTCTTTTATTAAATTTGCTTACAACATACAATCAAATAAATGGTGCCTATAATCGTTTGCTTGTGTAACATGCTGTAGTTTTGTGAAAAGGTTTAACAATAACCTTGTTTAACTTTATTACTTTAATGCCTCAACAAATAAGGCAGAAAAGTCACAAAAAGCTAAGTAGAGGACATTTTATAATTACTTTTCTTTTTTGTTGTCGTTGTAAGTTATAAGGTCATTTATATGTTGCCTGTTCTGTGATGCTGAAATTTAGGCACACAGAAATATATTATTTGCATTTTACTTTCATTTGACAGTTTTATTTGATTACACAGGTTAACAGGTCAAAATCATCAGAGATAAGTTTATGTGGGTTTGGTAGTGTTTTTCATGCGGATTTCAAATCTGTGTTTAGTTTTTCCTCCATGTACAGTTTTTGTGATGAAGCTGGTTATATATTGCATGAAAGTTGGTATAATTAGCATATAATAATCATATGCTAAGCGTTTTTGAAGAAACAGTGCTGAAAATATTAAAACAGTTATTTGATTGGTGCCTGCGGTTTAATAAAATCTATTGCAAATCTAATATTACTCATAATTCTAAAAGTTGATGTGGCTGAAATCAGCATGAAAAACTGATTTAGAAAAAAAAACCTTTTTGTTGATCTGGTTTCTGGTAATTGAATGTCATGTAAGCATGTAAAGTCAGGGTTTAACTGTTTACTTTTTGCCCTTATTTAAATTATGTTAGCAAATTGATAACAGTATTGGTAGCAAAATCCATAGTTGTCGCTCATGGTGGATTATTTTTCTTCCTCATGACCCTCATGACCTTCTTGCTCACTCTGCCCACCATACACAGCGTCACTTCTTGGACTTTTTTTTTAAGCATGTTCGAGCAAACTGTATTCATCCCTCCCTTGTGTTCTGCAGTTACTGTTTAATGAGAACTGCCAGATGTCCATCCAGCCCTTTCTAATAACAGACGATAGCTCATACAAGCTCGAAGCCCGTATTATGGCTGTCTCTGCTCGGCTGAACAAGCTGCTGCTGTGATATATGGTGTGTTTACAGTCTGTGCACTTTGTGCAGCCCTCCGCTTGGCTGTCGGCCAGGCTGCTGCTGGCGTGTGCTGAAAGCGAGACCCCGAGTGGCCCTGAAAACACTTGTTTCATTTTAATTGGGCACGAGTGAAGTTAGGAGATGTAATCGGCACGTTAACAGACCGTTAATCAAAGCCACGGGCTGATGTTTGCTCGCTGTCTGCGATTTTTTTTTAATTGTGGGAAACGTGACCCGCAGCAAATCAAATTGTGATGGGAAGAGTAGCCGCTGCATTAATCAGCTCCTGCGGCGGAGCAGGTCGGAGTCCTCCACACTGCTGATTCGTTATTAAGAGATTAGTTGATGTAGACGTTACTTTTCCCAAGTTGTAATCGTGACCTGAGAAGAACTCTCCTGCCATCAGGCTGTCACTGTTTTACCGACTGCCTTTATCTCAGCCACTGAGTACACGCACACACACACACACACACACACACACACACACACACACACACACACACACACACCCAAACACGCCCACACACACACCCTTTT
>JBBPCY010007753.1:0-15800 GCA_037974405.1 Brachyalestes nurse
CAGGCGGTGATCAGTATACTGGTGGTGCTGAATGCTGAGTGCTTGGAACTCCTTTATCTAGGCTCCTTGTATCTTTAGGTTCTTTGCAGCCTGTCTCATGTGTTCCCATTTCTTTAATTTAATCTCCTCAGTATGACAGAAAATAGTATTTTTGTAACATCAAGGTGATTTAAATCACAATGTAAAGAAATGAGGGGTGACTCAAGACTTTTGCATCCTAAGTGGAAACGCCAGTTGGGCAAAATGATAGAAGATCCCTTCTAAGACGACAAACCAGGCAGTCACCCGGCAGAAGAAAAAAAAACAGAAAAATAAGAGAGTAACCAATTCTTCTGGTACAGTTTAACCTCAGGGCAAACTGTTCCAGAACACACACACAAACATTCAGAGCTGAATTTTCATTGTTAGCGATCGTTTCTTGTGTGGTGTGAGGGCTCAGAGCTGCACTGGCTGCCTCTCTGGCCTGAGTCCCAGCCTGAACAGGCTCGGAGTCTCCGTATGGAGCCACTGATGGGACCCAGAAGTGCCAAAGAGCTGAGCTTTGGAGAGAAAAACTGGAGCTGACACTCTATATTAGGCCTGATATTGCTCTGTATGGGGCTTCCAGAACAGGCCAGCAGGACTGAAGCAACACAGTGTGAGTATAAAACACATTCTGTTTACAGGACAGCACAGTTGTTCTTTCTGCTGACAAAAATACATCTAAAGCTGTCTTTGGGGGTTTTGAGGAAGGCAAAATTGACTTTAATCATCTCCTCATGCTTTACGGCAAATCAGTGATCCCTTCGTCACTCAAAGAACAACTTTAAAGTGAGTCTTTCAGGATGTTTCAAACACAAAACACATCAGTTTCACAAAATGTGTTCAAAGTACAGTAAACACCTCCCATGCGGCTCCACTTTGCTGGAGTATATCGACTGCAGCCCATCTGTTGATGCACAGTGTGTGTTATCCACTTCATAGCCCTTTATAGCCCTTTAGTTAGTTTCCGAATGTTTTGGATTGTATATGACCTTCCTTAGGTTTCCAGTTAAAGTTATTTATCATGTTTTATTCTGACTGTGATTATCTAATTGTATTCGCTATAAATCAAAAGTTTAGACACGCCTCGCTGAATGTTTGTTCATTATTATACACATTTTTTCAGGCTTATGCCTAAATGCTTGAAAAAATTATTATATTAACAAATTCTGTGGGTCTCAGAATTAACTAATTAACCCATAGGACCCTCTGAAAGTCTCAAAATTGAAGGGTTATTTAAAATAAACATGAATAACTATTACTATTTTATATGTGTTAAGTGTTTTTTTTTACTGTACAGACTTACTGTACTCCAAGAGTCCAAGAATTCCATTATAGGTAATGCTGTTCCATTGTAATCTGTGTGTGGCAATGAACTTGAAACTTAACTTAAAAGTGTTGTCCCTTAGTAAGACATTCTAATGTAAATTCAAGAATAGGTTTTTGTCTAGTGCATGGATCGTCCGTTCTCTCTCCAACACCTTCCTTTCTCCAAACTTCTCTCGGACAGTGCTGTTATCACCCTCTCCTGCGTGCCGGTGTCATGTGTGATGCCACACACTGGTAAATCTCTGTAATGAGGTAGCGAGGTCCGGTCAGTTCCTCTTAATTTGTCTGGAGGGCAGGGAGCAGTGTGTCTGCCTGCAGAGCATAAAAAACCTCCTGCCACAATTGATAAAGGGAAGCAGCCGGCCAGCCAGCCCAGTGGGAGCCAGCCTCCCTCCACTCATCCCTCCATCCCTTCTTTCTCGCTGTGTTTACCTCCCACTTGTCCCCACATTGTTTTCTGGACTGCCTGGCCTGTGGCAGGTACCTGCATGGTGTCCATGTTCTCTCTTGTCAAAAAGGATTCTCTCCCTCCCTCTCTCTCTCTCTCTCTCTCTCTCTCTCTCTCTCTCACTCTCTCACCAACATGTGCACCACTCTTCCAGCACTCAGGGCTAAAACTAATAGAGAACAAAGGCCTGCGTCTCATGCCAGCTCATATTAGCGAGTCTGGAGCGCAGACTTTATTAGCTTAGACGCTCTTTGTTTCTCCACCACTTTTAGCTGAAGTTTACTTTTTCAGGTGTGTGACTGTGGCTCTCATAATTTCGTTTATATTAGAACTGTTAAAATGGAAATCCCCCAATATAGCATTATCTAATTTGCTGAATCTTACATTATAAAAAAACTCCCCCACTGAAGAGTTAAAGTGAGGCTGGGGTACACATGAGCCGCCTCCCTATGTTGTCTTTACCAGAGACCACTACTAAGGATGGTTTTCAGTGAGTGAACAAATTATTTCAGTAATTGTAATTTAAATGTACAATTCAGTTCTATTCACTTTTCTTGTCTAACACTTTTCCTGACAGACACTGTGCCAATTTTCCAGAAAGTCAGCAGAGAAAACGCCCTGAGAATAAAAGAAAGGAAACTAAACCATCGTCTGACACCAACAGCACCTGACCATTCACATCAGATATGACAAAGTTAGTACAAGATTTTACAAATATTTATGAGTATGGGTATGTTCACAGTAAGATTTCTTCCACCTTTAGTCTCCTCCGCTTTATCGTTTTCTCTTTACGCTAATTTCTGCCTGTATTTTCAGAACCCTAAGGACTGACCAAAATGTAGGGATGTCCTGATCTGATAAAGGGGACCCAGACCAGAACTGAACCTGTCATCTTTCAATGGACTGAACCTCCGCTAAATTAAGCCTAATGCTTTTCCAATCATCCCTTCTACTTTTATTTTCTAATTTTTTGGTCAGAGCACCATAAATGGACATTATCCACAGCCTGCAACAGTGAGGTGCATTTCAGAAGCTAATGAATAGACTGGCATGTCTTCAGTGTGGATGAAAACGCAATACATGCACTGCTGGGGTGTTTTCAGTGTGTAGGCCTGCTGCGGCTGTTTATTAAAATCTCTCCAAAATCCAGTAGGCTCTCTTTCACAGCAGGTGATTGAATGGCACATGCAAATGAAACTGGAGTTTCATTTAAGTCCAGAAAGCATAAGGAACCATTTCAGGAACGCTGCATCAAAATTCTGCATTAAGATCATCTCAGACTGCAGGAGATCATGCACAGCTTGACATAACATTGTTAGTTATGCTAGAAACACACAGTAGTACTGCAAACTGGCTATGTTTCCTGGTTGTTATCTGCCTTTAAAAGCAGTGATAAATCACTATAACACACTGTAACACACTATAACACACTGTAACACCCAGTAATTCATGGTATCTTGTGGCTTATTACTTCATTTGATGTCCATTTGTCTCATGTAATAATTACAGCCTATGCTAGTTTATTGTTGTCCCCATTCCTTCAAAAACGTTGTTTGCATGACCATGCAATCTAGCCGGATTTGCTGTCTTCCTCCTCTTCTCTCAAAACCCCCAGCAATGGCCAATCGAAGGTGTCTAACAAGGCTAAATGAGGGTCCATATACAGGACAGGCCTACTTTTCAGACCAATTCTACATCCTCATAACTATCAAATTTACACAAATTTCAAAGTAGCTCCTGAACAATTTAGAGCACTTACTCTAAGTCTTAAGATTAATGACTGAATAATGGCCCAAGAGCTTAATCTTGGCTATTTCCCCTTATTTTTCCATGCAGGTCCCCGCCTGCTTAATGAACCCCCTATCGGACAGAATTAAAGAGAAAAATACTGAAGCACTCTCTCATGCTCCAGTGTGGCGTTAATCCACTGGCAGTCAAAGAGGAGAATTTGGCTTTAAAATAGTCCAAAAAGCCCTCTGAAGTCCAGGATGCCATGCAGGAGGCCCTGAATGTGCAAACGTCCTGTCACTGGGTCTTTTCCTGTCTCACACTAGAAAATGATTTTACAAAATATAAAACCAGATTCATATTTTATTTTATGTTTTATGCATGGCGAGCCTTAGGCCAGTGGAGCACAATGTGTTTCCGAATGGCAAATTCTTATATTGCACTGCCTTTGTGGTTTCGTTTATCATAGATACATATTTATGATTGCATGAAGTAAAGCTCTGTGTTGTGTGGGATTTCAAATACAGACGTACATAATCATGCATAATATATACATGCATGGATAAATGGACATTTGTTCATTAGAGTGAGGCACAGCAGAGGCTTTGGAAATGTGCTGTTGTATCATCAAACTTAGTTATATCATCAAACACAACGTTTTTTGTGTTCTAGAGCTGCTGAAAAATGTAACTCAGAAATCTTTTGGTTTGTTGACGAGTCATGCTGGTCATGCTTGTGTCTTACTAAGGTGTAGGAATGGGATCCTAATCAGTTCCCAACATAGCAAGGTATGAGCAAATGTTCACGATGCTAGGTGTTCTTGGGCAGCCATAACAACCCAGTCAACAGGTTCATTTTAAATGATCATGGTTTCAATTATTATAAGAGTATGTCAGAATGCCATCTGGGATCAACAGCGCAGTCATGGTAAACAGGATTTTTTTCTAATTCTATAAAATACAAATGTTTAACTACTGACAATGAATAGAAAAGAATTAAGATAGGTATTTTATTTTAAATAAAAATGATATTATAGTGTATTTTTATGATTGTGGTGTGGGATTGAGGTGGCATGGTTGTGCATTGTTGCCTGACAGCAAGAAGGTCCTGCTGCAAGAAGGTCCAGGACAGGTGCAGGAAATAAAGAAGTTCTGCTGCGGTTCTATAGAGAATACTTATCATTTTTAACGTGATATATTGTTACATGTAGTCTTTTCTGCGCTCCTCTAACCACCTTGAGAATTGTTTTATATATGTATAAACCATTTTAATCACTGATGGCTCTTCAGGGCATTTCTGAAGACATGAAACTTGCTCTTGTTTGAATGGGGGCATTCAAAGCCCTCCATTCAGGAGCCACCTTCTCTAGCTGCCTGTTTTCACAAAGCAAGTCTTTATGAACCCTGTAGATAATGATAAATAAATACAGGCTTCTGCTGTCTTCTCCCTTACTGTGCTGAACTGTATTTACACATTAAGAGGGAAGCATCACTTATCTTGTCTTTTGTGTAATGTCAGCTTTTTCTCGAAGGCCTTGAAGTTTCACATTCATTTACCGTGGAGCGCTGAGATGAATGCTTGTGGTGGCACTTTGTAGATCACACCAACACTGCATATTTAGTGAGTCTGTGAGACAGCGTTCAACTTGCCTCGGAAAAACTACCGGGGGCGGACTGAATCGTGTTACATAGCTTTCTGTAATCACCAGACATTGTCGGAACCAAACAGAGACACGGCGCACCGGTGGTGCTAATGAGGGACGTCAGCTCTACAGCTCTGCCAGCGAGAGAGAAAGAGAGAGAGAGAGAGAGAGAGAGAGAGAGAGAGAGAGAGAGAGAGAGGCTAATGATGCCTGCAGTTTGTTGCTGAAAGAACAAAAAACAAAGATGGTACAGAGATTGGCCATAAAGTTGAACCTTCTGACAGGTGAAGTGAATAACACTGATTATTTTCTTAAAGAACAACCTGTGGAGGGGTAGAATAGATTAGGCAGTGAGTGAACAGCCAGTTCTTGAAATTGGAAGCAGGAAAAATGGGTGAGTGTAAGGATCTGAGGATCTGAGGCACTTTATCATTTCCAAAACAGCAGGTCTTGTGGGGGGTTGCCAGTATTCAGGCAGTACATGCCAAGTGTTTCAAGAAAGGACAACCAGTGAACCAGTGACAGGGTCACGGGCTCCCAAGTAAAGGCTAGCCTGCCTAGTTTCATCCCATAGAACACCAACATTAATACATTTTTATTCAGTTCCTCACACTTACTTTTTTGAACAAAAAACCTACACATGACCTACACAGGAATATGTGCATTTAGTAAAATCCTATTCCATCCACCAGCAAGGCATCCAACAGACACCCACACAACACCAGCAATAAATATACCCAAACAAATGAGAAAATAATCAGCACATGTGAACAGAGATTAGGAGGAGGCTACAGAGAGGCTCCCTTGACTATAGGGGAGAAACTGTGACACTGGCAATATTAAAGCTTAACTTCTAGCTGTTGATTTTTGTGCTTTCTTGATTAAAAAGATGGCAAAAAAATGGCAGAAGAAGCAAAGGAGGAAATTAAAATGAGCCAAAACCTTGTAGATCTGTTTTCACAGCAGAGAATTCATACCCCTCCTGTTTCAGCCCTCATTGCTGGTTAGCAGCTCAACATTAAGAGAGCTGGCTGTATGCTAATTAAATAAGAGTGATGGAAGAGGGAGATCAGCTAAATTAGATTGTCTATCCATTATCTTATCCACTTAACCTAAGTGGGGTCACTGGAGCCCTGGACAGGTTGGCAACCCTGATAAACACATCCACACCTAGATGAACACATCCACACTTGGCAAATTAGCATCTCCAGCCCACCTGACATGCATGCCTGTGGACTATGGGAGGAAACTAGAAACCCCAGCCCAGGAATCAAACCCAGGATGAGCACTAACCAATGCACCACCACACTGCCTTAATTAGGTTGTGTAAATTAAAAATGCGAGAGTCAATTGCCATTTCAGGTGGAATGACAACTATGGGGCTGCAAGAAGAGGCTACTAAAACTGCACTTGGATTCCTCCTTATCTGCTCATCTCCATTATTATGCAAACATTTTTAAATCTAAATAGTGGACGAAAAAATATTGCACAGCAAATAAACATCCAGGAGCCTCACATTTGTTTATTTTTGATTTTATAACAGTGTGTCATGCAGCATCAGAAACCACATTTATTAAAAATCAAGTCAACTGATTCAGACATGTGGTCACTTTAACCATCACTTAAAAAAGACCCTCAGACAGCCTCTTCAGTCTGATTAGACTCTCAGCCAGTTCGATCAGCTGCAGTGTGTTGTTTTGTTGGTCTGGGTGGTCTTTGAGTGGCCACGGCTGGAGGAGGACGTTTCTCGACGTGTGTGCCGATGTCATCCAGGTCCAGTCAAGCGAATGTGCAGGAAGACGCCAAGACTGAGAGGCTGCTTCAAGTGTGTCGACTCTATCTGCATTATTCATCAGAGGCAGCGTGGAGTGTGGAGCACATCAGTTGTCCTTTTTCTTCAGTAATTAGGCCATTTAATTTTAGCTGTGATTTTTTACAAATCTTTTCAGTGTTTTGCTGAGCCTGAGTGAAGCACTTTGAGGTCTGGTGAATAAAAAAAAAAGTAAAAAAAGGAACCGAGAAAGAGGGAGAGAGGAAGAGGAGGAGGAGAAGGGGAGAGAAAGAGAGAGAGAAAAAGAGACAGGGAGAGAGCCCAAGTGGTTAAAGAGAGCATCTATAGAACCCTCTCAAATTCTGGGCAGCTGATAATTAGGCTCTTATTTGTTTGTTTGTTTGTTGATGGTCTGATATTGACTGTACTACATTAGTACACGTATGATTATGCTACGACCAATGGTTCCCAGTCCCAGTCTTCCTGAACCACCGTACCGTCATAAAAATGTTTTAATTAAAATAAATAGTGAAGACTCTAAGTATTTACACTGAGGGCAGCACTTTTCTGACCACCTTGTGGCCAAAGATTGAACATAAAACCTGCCTGTGGTTGAGGAAAAAGCTAAGCATGAAGACATTCGTACTCCGGCAGGTTTTTTTTTTTTTATCATTTTGAACTCTTCTGCTTGAGGCAGCACTTTCCAAAGAGTTTGAAGCTCATGGTCTCCATGTTGTTACATTCAAGGAGAGTTCCAGAATCAGCTGCTTCTGCCCAATCAAGATTCAAGATTCAAGATTCTTTATTTGTCACATGCGTACACATACAACACACAGTGAAATGAAACTGCTCCTTTAATGATGCTCTATTATAAAATAAGTACAAATTAAAATTTAAAAACAAATCTAAAATAAGAAGAAAAACAACTTAAACAAAGAACAAGATAAGATATAATAGCTAAATTTGTCAGGTCTGGGGTCAGTAACTGTGGGCTGCTGTTAGAGGCTGCCTGGGTTTCAGTTTGCTTATTCCTGAGCACACCGGATTTAAGTTAAGTAAAGAACGTTAAGTTAAGTTACGAGCATGGGGTTATGTTCTGATTGGGTGTTGGGGTTTTTGGTATAGTATTTCGTTTTGAGGTGGACCTCAGTGTCGGTCCACCGTCGCCCTGGCTTTTGTGTTCCTTTCGCTTCTTTGGTTTTGGAGAAAGCTTCAGTCCTGTTTCAGGCCCTCGAGACTGTTTTGCTTTGTGTCTCATTAAATAAAGTTGAAACATGAACATCTGACCATGCGCCTGCTGTATTGCCCAAGAGAGAGAGAGAGAGAGAGAGAGAGAGAGAGAGAGAGAGAGAGAGAGAGAGAGAGAGAGAATGTGCCAACATTCGCGTATTTTAAAGTTTAAGTAGAAGAGTGTAGAAACAAGGGTAGCAACTGCTCAGTCACATTTGGGATGAGTTGTCCAGTAAGAATTAATCGCTTCTGGACAGTCACTGTTGGGCAGGATCAAGAATTATTTACTTTTTTGCAAAATGTTCAAAGTTTGAGTTTCTGCTTCCAAAAGATGGTACATTGACCAGCCACAATAAAAGGATATTTGTGAAGATCTTGTTACAGTGGGTCTCTCTCTCACCTGAACTGTCAGTTCTTGAAGTTGATGTGCTGGACGCAGGAAAACGGGTAAGCCTAAAGAAGTCCAGTCAAAATGATTACTTCTGCCCCATTGCTAATGGCCAGATTGCTAAATTGCAACTTTTGAGTTTTATGTTCTTGTAAAAATACAATTTAAATGCCACACCAGCATTTGCTATTGAACTAGGAACCTTCCATGCAGGTCAGTGGGTCTTGGTGGGCCTCAGGGCACCTTGCTTGACTAGTTTAGTTGCAAAAACTGGTTATTCCAATGTAAGTGTGGCATTTAAATTTGCACATGAAAATATATATTTTTTTAATCTAATGTTGAACATGGCGCCATGTGGCCCACCAAGAGCCATTGGCCTGTGTATAAGTGAGGTGTTTAAAAAGTATTTAATGCAAAATACTATTTAAACTAATTCATAACAAATTTCTGCAGATGAACGAGGTGAGAAGTGCCTACTAAGAGCCACTGGAGTACAAAGAAGGTCGCCCAATTGAGCTTGGAGTCCCAACTGAGTGTTTTTGCAGTTAAGGATGTTGTAGAACACACTCTGCCTCTGCAATTCAACTTTAAGTGGAAAATGTGATGTGAAATGATAATACTTTGATTTGTGCTCATTAGAGAGGAAAGAAATCTTCATCTTTCTCAGTTCTATTCCTTCACGTTCACTTCTCACTTACGTTTTTGAGTGTATTTTCTTTCTGTTGTGCCTGTTCATCTACTTTGCTGTTGCTCGCCCTTTTCACTTTAAAGCTTTAGCATTTTATTTTAGAGATAATCTGCTGCAGGGCAAGGAGCTCATGCAGCGCTGGATGTTTTCTTTCCTCCATGGCAGGTTTGTACTGTGATCTGAAGTAAGTGTGTGTGTGTGTGTGTGTGTGTGTTGCTGAAACCTTTCTGACACCTACAGAATATTTCCTGCAATCCCATTTAACATCTGAAAACAAAACAGCCGCTGACGTGAAGGTAAGAGGGTGGAGGAGGCTAACACCCAAACCGGCAGGTGTAATTTACAGCCGTGGGATCAGCTGACATTCCTAATGACGTTTATGGCCCTCAGAGAACACTGAGGGAGAACAGTGTCATGATTTTATGGCTTTATGGTTGGAATTCCACTAATAACGAGAGTGTATGTGGCAATCTCATTTTTGTCACATCTCACTTAAGTCCGCGGAGGTGTGGAATATTATGGAGAAAGTATATTTAGGTGAACGTGTGGGTGCAGCAGCAAAACCCCATTCTTTTCAAAGTGGGAGGATTGAGCTAAAAACACAGATCAGAGGAGATCAAAAGGGTTTTTTTTACATTTAAACATGCTTCGAAGTAAAAACTAAATCTTTTGGCTAATAAAACGAGCCTTGGCCTCTTTTATTCTTTTCATGCTCTACATAAAGCAAGTGTGTCTTTTCTCAGTCCTTCCTACACTTACATGGTCATAAAAGGTCATTTATCAAATTCACAATCACAGATTACCTGATTAGGATGAGTGGTGTTGGTCATTGAATGGAGCTGTTTTAGCATTGCAGGGAGGCATGAAGATACACCATAGTGAACACCACTGAGCATCTTAGGCACCGATGCAAATTGTTTAAAGCTATTATTCTCAGCGTGTGACAAAGTATCTTGCTGCTCGCAAACATTAGAATAAATGCAAACAAACAAGAAAGCAGTACAAAGTATCAGGATTAGTTTTGTTTGTAAAAGTAGTTGATAGTGTGTGAGGTGGTGAGGAGAACACAGGTTCGGTTCCAGATTCCTCCTCGGTTCCTCCAGCCGTTGTTTGGATTGTGAACCTACATCAGCAGCTCCTGATTTAATTTATTGAAGGACTGACTGAACCAAATATGGTTTCTGATGAAAACTACAAGTAATACTGCACTTCCACAATGAACACACTAATAAACACTAAAACCAATAAAATCACTAGTAGGAGGTTTATGGATGTGGTGAGGGTGGACATGCAGGCAGTTTGTGTAAGTGTCTAATCAGGAGCAGCTAATAGTAGAATAAAGGGTGTTTGGTAATAAAGGACCTCAGCAAAGTTGAATCAGAAAATTATATTGATACCTGTGTAAATCAAATTGCAATTTACCCTACTTGCCACTAGGGGAGGTCTGTATTCTTAGAACATTAACTAAGTTACTTCCTGTTTTAGCACTCCATAAGGACTAGCTTTGAATAGTTGTCTTTGTGAAGTTTTGCTGAATTCTGACTTGTTTTCTCCTTGACTTTTTATTTTTTATGTTTTTTTGCCTCTGACTTTTGTCTTCTGACTTTCTATTCTATTTTTTGCTTTGCCTCCATGTTGATGTCTGCCATAGTCTGTCCCTGATTTATACTATTTGAATCTGGATACTCTTTGTTATGTCTGTTCGCCAGCGATTGAGTCCTCTCTTTGTCCATCATTACAGTGACAAACAGATGACTGACAGCACCTGTAATTCAGCAACCAACCATGTTAATCATGAATATAAAAAGAAATCTTCAGGCAGTTGTTCATGAAAATGGTCGTTGGTCATTAAATTGTGGTCAAATTTCATTTGAACCCAAGACCTTCTTGCTGTGTAGTAACAGTGCCACTATTTTTATTATTATAGACCTTTTTCACAACTTCTGCATTTTTGACCAGAAATACGTAACAGGAGGGTATCTTTACTTCGGCCAGTATACAAAAGTGGCGCAAAGCAGCTACCTCTTGTTCTTGTAGCGTACCGGAATTTTATAGGGACCCTCCGCTCCTCCAGACCTATGGAACGTGACCGGTGGCGAAGCTCTCCTCTGCGGAAAACCGGCGCGGCGGTCTCCTCCACCCCTTCGGCATAGCTCTGCGAGGAAAGTACCGATCCCTGTCAAACTTCACAGTTAGAAAGGGCTCCATGTGACCTTTCCAATGAGCACGACGCTCTCCTCCACCCAAAACCAGAGAAACTCACATGTTAAACCTCACCAAGCTGTCCCATTACTTTTGACCCACGGAGCTTCCGAGCGCCATTGCTCCGCGGAGCAAGCACCAATCCGCATCAAACTTCACATTTAGATAGGCCTCCAGGAGACCTTTCCAACACTCCCTCGTTTGCCATTCTAGCCCCCGGAGCCATTATTAGGCGTGTCTGTCTTTAAATGTGCTCCAGGTCTAACGAAGCATTTCTCCCCGTAGCTCAGCTGCGGAAAAAACCTAGCGACGTGAAATTTTACAGGGACCCTCAGCTCCCCAAGACCAATCGAACGTGACCAGCGAAGCTCTCCTCCGTGGAAAATCGGCACTACGGCCCCGTGTGCACAGGCTTTCTGAGCACCATAGCTCAGCGGGGAAAGCACCAATCCCCGTCAAACTTCACAGTCAGATAGGACTCAAGTTTACCCTATGATTCCGTATTTCCAGTTTTCGTGAAAAAGGTCTATTAGTGTGCTTGCTATTGTTTTATTAGTTTTATTATTTGGCGCCTCAACTTTCAGATAGTCCTGCTCGGACACACTTTGTCCGAAACCCGCCAAACTTCATCTGATACTTCTCCAACACTCTATTTCCCCAACACATTCTATTTCAACCATGTTCCTTTTTCCGTTGCTTATCAATCTACTCAGTTTTTAGATTTTTTACACCTCCTTGTTTTTTTTTTCATTTCTGTTCCGTTTACTTGTTTGATTTGTGTGCTTTTCTGTTTATTAAATGTGCTGTAAAAACAAATGTTCTTAATGTTGTTATCTTGTGTAAGGATGAACACTCATGATCATGATAAACATTCGTTTCTTCGTGTGTATCCGTCCACCTCAAACCAGCCTGATCCGGAATCAGCTGCAGACACTGATCCCCTTCACTGTGGGTCACTGAGCTCCTGTGAAAGTGTCTCCAAAGGGAACCCAAAGGTATCGACCGCAGGTGAGCAGCAGCAGCGAGCGAAATTGATTGAAAAGCATTTGTGCACAATTGAGCTGTTTTAATTGTCTGTTATGAGCTGATAAGGTGCTTTACTGTGAGGAGTGACCCTCAGAAACTGACCTGTACAGATCATTTTAAGGCTCCACCATGCACAGTCAGCTCAAAAAGCTTTGTGTGTGTGTGTGTGTGTGTGTTTGAGAGCACAAAAATTCCCCACAGCACTTCAATCAAATAAAAGTAAGAAATAATAAGTAAAATCTCTTTATATCAATTATCAAAATCTTTGTATAAATATTTATATCAAAATATTTCTATAAATCAAATCTAAGAGAGTGTTATATTCAACAGAACACAAAAAGTGTGAATATATTTCTATTTTGTTTACTTAACTTAAGTTCAAGTGACGGTGTGAGCTGTTTTCACCAAATATCAACCATAAGTGCATAGCTAACAAGCAGTGCACGCTTATTTACATCACTTACCACAGTTAGCATTAAAACATCTGATCTAATTAATTACCCACCTAATTAATTCACTCGAGTTAGGGAGACGGATCTCTTGTGTCCGTAATGCTGTCCATGTTTATAGATAACAGTGTGTAATTCAGTGTCAGAAAATATATAAACAAGTTACTGAAATTAGATTACTGAGCAGCTTCACAGCTTTTAGGCCAATAATGTAGGAATTCTGTTAGCACTGATTGGAGGGTTTAGGTGTGCTTGTGGCTCTTTGAAGGGAAACACAATGTCAGTGCGAGCTTTAGGAGCAGATTTTGTTGGCACTCAATTGTAACTGGATGGGTTTTGAACTGGAAAGATGGGGGAATGAAAGTAGCAGTGTTGGGGAGGGTCTAAGTAAAAAACGGGCAAATAAGGTACTAATAGATTTGATGTTATACTTGAAGCCTTCTGTGGGATGTTTCTGTGCAATTTTCACTTAAACGTATGCTTTCTACTTTCTTCTGACTCTGAAAGGTGAATTGCTGTGTATTAAATGAGAAACTGTGGACTGTGCTTTAGTTACTGAATAACAAGCTTTGGGAAATAATGAGCTTGGGATGAAATAAATTGGGCCAGCACTTGCATACCATCCAGCCACCTCATAGGCTTAGTTACAAACATTTCAGACTCACTAGTTCTGATGACACAAGCTCCTCTGATCGCCAAAGTCCAGTTTGTTTTACCACTAAGGTCACTAGCTCTAGTAGCATGGAACTCTAATAAGACCCATTTCACACACATGGTGCCAAAGGTATGACTGGACTCAGAGGTGCAGTGTTTGTAATGTATATGTATATACACACAGGATAATGCCTGTAAAAAAGATTTTGAGAATGATTTCTTTCTCCCGTTAAGGTGGACCGATACGTTTGAAATAAATGTCCAGCAAATGAGACTGTTTGCTTGAAAAGGTGCTGGGAGGGTTTGGACAATCTGTGATAAAGGCAAGGGGGGGTTTAATTGATGAAACTTGGCTTGTACATAGATGTAAATATATTATATGTAGTAACTCTTATTGCTAAAGGCAGAATCTTCCTGAGGGAGTGTGTATCATCCCAAACACTCAGAGGTTTGAAGACGCCCAGATTTCACTTTGTTGTAATTTATCTGTCCCTCTGTCACCGTTTCTCTCGGGGGGTTGGGAGGTAATATAGAGCTAGGAGGCACATCTCATCACCTCCTGATTCTTCACACTGATCTGAGAGCAGCTTCACCTTGTGGCCTCTAAGGTCAAGGTTTGCTTTGGCCTCAGGAGGCTGGTCCCAGGTCAGTGCATCTGGACTCAACACTGGTGATTTAGGAAGGTTTTCATTTGGCTGATGTGTTTACGACCACTGACATTCCACCGCAAGCCCAGCAGCCCTGTTATCTACCAGCCACCTGCCTGTTTGAGTATGGTAATGGATCCGCCATGTTTCCAATCCTGATCACAAAGGGAGAGGGAAGAGGGAGAGGAGGAGAGAGAGAGAGACCTAACTACTAGATAGTAAACACTATAAGCAGTCTGGGTATAATGGAAACAATTGAACAAAACATGTAAAGCTTAATGTAAAAATGTAAAGACGTTTCACCATTTTTTTTATTTCTACCCAGTGAATAAAATCAGTCAGAGTGAGTTTGGTGTTAAATGGTACATGGACTGTCATGTCTAGAACACACACAGCTGGTTTATTCACTCTCCAAACCCACCAGTGAACCTACACATGTCTCTTTATTTGGAATAAATCAATCATCAAAGATTTTTGATATTTCTGAATCTATATCAATTTTGTTATTGATATTTCTGAAAAAAAATAGATTTTGTGATTATTTTCCCTTAAAATGTCCTACATGTACCACTTCCTCATGAATGGATTTAGTTTTAGGCCAAAACCTTGGTCAGAACTCTGGCAAAACAATATCTGAGATCTGGCAGTGCATTCATAACCATTTTGTTATAATTTTCTGTGAGAGAACTTTTAAAGGCAGACGTTTGGTTCCATTCACCTCCACTGTGAATACGTTTCATATGAAACCAGTCTAAATGACTTTTTTTTACATTTTAACCATTTAATTATGGCAGAAATGTTTAAAAAGCAGTTCCCCTGTCTTATGAATTCTGATTTTGATGGTTGAGCAATAAAATCCGTCCATGCTTTGTAAATCTTACAGAGCTGATACAGGACTGAATTATTTATTGGAGGGTTTTTATTGGTGGAGAAGGGTGGAGTGTTTTGTCACATGATATATGAGCTTTGAACGTTGGACGTTTTGAACCTCTGTATAATTTCAAGGTCATCTGAGGCAGCGTCCTCAAACCGTACACACTTCTGTCAGGATCCTGCAAAAAAGAGCAAAAAAATCACCCGAGCTGCATTGAGAAAGGTTCCTCCCACGAACGGCCTCTCTCTTTTCCCTCTGAAGAGGCAATATGCACTTCTCCTTGCTTTCTCCTCTCAGGTTTGTGTGAAAAAATACGATTTCACACCTTTCCAAACAAGGCGCTCTGAAGGGGGCTGGAGTGTCTGATCCAAAATATCATCGAATGACAAACTACAAGTGAGACACCACAGTCCCCAAACAAGCTGGGCCTGATCCTCAGTTTGGGCGGCTGGAGGGCTTTTAGGTCTTCATTCTCTCTGAGGTTCATAGGAACATTTGTGGGGGTTTTTCACTGACTGGTACCAGCTCGCTTCGGTTCAGTTCGGTTCTACTCTGTTTCGGACCTACAGTTTTCCACCACAAATAGTTGCTATAGCGACCAAACATTCTGAGAAGCAACACGAGCGGAGCGCTCTAATCTGAGGTAATCTAATCTAATCATCCGCGATTAATGACAGAAATGTGCTGACCTCTTCATTTGACC
>JBBPCY010007791.1:0-15798 GCA_037974405.1 Brachyalestes nurse
TGAGGAGAGACTGAGTGTGTTGGGAGGAGGATGTTGAGGAGAGACTCTGAGTGTGTTGGGAGGAGGATGCTGAGGAGTGGGTGTAGAAGAGTGGCAGGAGTGATTTGTGTGATGGAATGGGTGTAGAAGAGTAGCAGGAGTGATTTGTGTGATGGAATGGGTGTAGAAGAGTGGCAGGAGTGATTTGTGTGATGGAATGGGTGTAGAAGAGTGGCAGGAGTGATTTGTGTGATGGAATGGGTGGAGAAGAGTGGCAGGAGTGATTTGTGTGGTGGAATGGGTGTAGAAGAGTGGCAGGAGTGATTGTTGTGGTGGAGACTTTTAATAGGGAGCAGACGAAAGTAGAAGAAGAAGATGATTACAAAAATAATTGTGCTGAAACGTTAAAGTTGCCCTTCACTGGAAGTGAGGGGTTTAGCCTGAGCTCTGAGACCAGGTGTGTCACAATATTTTTGTCCCTATAGTGCTGGTGTTTGTGCAAGGCAGGGAGCTCCCACTACTTACCAGCAGATGTCACTGTGCTACCTGCTACTACAAACGAGCTAAAAAAAATGAAGAAGACGGATCAAAACAAAGCTAAAGAAGCAGCTCTTTGTCCAAACCCATAAATTTATTTGCTGTTTATTGAGGTAAATATGTGTAACTTACTAAGTGTTTAGTATCTTATTAAACAGAGGTCCATTTACCGATGTTGCAGGTGGTCTAGGCTTTGTCGTGCATAAACAGTGGTTTTAATAGGATCTGTGTTGTTCTGTTGTCTGTCTGTGTTCATGGAGTGAGACTGCTGGACCTTCAAAAACCACACAGTCTGTGGGGAAAACCGCCTAAAACTGCGTTCGTTTCACACTTTTCATAAGAAAAGCTTATTCGAGAAACTTTCCGGTTGCAGAAATGAGTTGTAAATAGTTCTAAGTTCTAATAAATAGTGCTAAAGTAATAAAAGTAGTATTTGTAAGTTACAGTAATTGTGTTTTCTGGTGGCAGCTTCTGGAATGTTTTTCTGGTGTTCACACCTCTCGAGCTTTAGCATGACCGTTTTAGAACAAAAGTTCTCTATATCGTCAAAAGTATTGGGACACCCCTCTTAATGTTTTAATTCAGGCGGCCCCTTACTTCCAGTGAAGGGCAATCATAAAGCTTCAGGATACCAAGACATTTTGGACAACGCCATGCTTTAAACTATGTGAACACAGTTTGGGGAAGAACTTCTGTTCCAGCATGACTATGCCCCAGTGCACAAAGCAAGATCCATAAAGACCTGGTTGGATGAGTTCGATATGGAAGAACTTTACTGGCCCACATAGAGCCCTGACCTCAACCCCATCCAACACCTTTGGGATGAATTGCGGGCCAGGCCTTCTCGTACAACATCAGTGCCTGACCTCACGCTGATAGATGCTTCATGTTTTTGACAATTTTAACGCCCACGTGGCTTTTTTTTTGTTAACTCCTTTTACTTCTATATGAGTCACTGTTGCACTGAAGTTTTATTTTAGGCTGCTCTACCCACCTCTGGTACTATGATCAAAGAAATGTGCATACTAATAAAACAAGCATTCTAAAGTGTATGAGTACTCATGAGCAGTGAGTGGTGCATTTTATATTTTAAATGATGATTCCAGGTATTTCCACAATAGGAGCTGTGACTAAGAACAGTCTGTGGCCATTACCAGCCTTGTATGTATTTGATTTGTTATTGCAACACTGCCTGACTTCCACTGTGTGATTTTGGTCTTTTTGCTAAAATATACTTTTAGGTTAGGTACATCACCTGCATTAGCAAGAATGTCCAGAGAGCAGCTGGTGGTTCAGAAGGCCAGGAAGGCTTTCCTTACAGGGAGGTCTAAACCACTAGACTTCAGAGCTCAGCAGCTGAAAAATCTAATGCGTTTTGTCACAGAAAGACGTAAGGAGATCACAGATGCTCTCAAGAAGGACCTTAACAAGGTGAATCCCACAGGCTTCCTATTTATTCATTGTGCATGAATAACAACATTAACCTTTTAGCTTTTGTATGTGTGTTCTTTTGTTTTACCTAGAGTGAGAATGGTACCCAGTTATATGAACTCCTTGGCCTGGAAGGAGAGATCAACCTGGCTCTTGGCAATCTCTCAGAGTGGATGGCCCCTCGCCCTGTGGCCAAAAACCTCATCACCATCTCAGATGAGGTGTACATCCAGCCAGAACCTCTTGGTGTGGTGCTCATCATTGGAGCGTGGAATTATCCGATAGCTGTGACCCTTCAGCCACTTGTTGGAGCTATTGCTGCTGGTAAAGCATACATGATCAGATCCAACAGACACAGAACTATGCAAGTTAGGCATGGGCAGTGCAGTATAAAAGAATTAGTGCTGCGCATGGTAATGCGTTATCGCGTTTACTCATTATTTAATGAATGATGACAATTATTTTATCCCGCGTTTTTCAAAATTACTCTTATTTTGAACGTTCGTTTTTCTTTGCTTGACTGCTTAACTTTACTTTAACAGGTACACTCGCTACTGGACATACTGACAGCTTCTGCTGCTCCCTAATGTGGGGTGGTTTATAATGGTTATAAATAGTGGTGCAACGGACCACAGTTGAGCCGTGATCCGAACCGATCTCTTTCCACGGTTCGGCACGCACGTGATCCAAAAATTCAAAAAAAAAAAAAAAAGGTTCCACTGTGGTGCGCGTGGTCAAAAGGCTGCGCAACAACCGCTGATACCCGCGGCATTTAAGCAGCCCTTTGCTGCCCTATCTGACCGGGCTAAAGCTATTACAAAAGCTATTGGGGTGTTTATAGCTGCAGACATGAGGTCTCATTCTAGACTTGCCAACCGTCCCGTATTGTCTGGGACATCCCGAAATACGGGTGATTTTGATTTGTCCCGTCCGGGGCAGCTTCAGTCCCATATTCCAATCACAGCCCCGTCGGCCAATAATAGACTACTGTAAGCATGAGGCAAAACGCAGCAACGTTGCTATGAGACGGTCGTTGGTGTGTGTGCGCATTGGCCACTAGTGCTGAGCTCTGCGCGCGCACCTGCAAGAAAGCAGGGCTGCCAACTGTCACGCAATGAGCGTGAGACACACGCATCTCGCATCTAGGCTGCCCATTGTGCACACTCCTCAACGGTAGGTGGCGCGCCTAATGATGCAGCAGTCCTCGGCAAATGACGAAGCAGCACCCCCCCCAACCCTCCTGAGCCCCTAACACTCCCGGAGTGGGAGATATGAAGCCCTGTACTGCGGACATGGCACCTCTATGAGAGTCTCCCCAGAAAATGTAGACATCCTCATCTCTTTGGAAAAACACCACCCCAGAACTTTATATCAGCTGCAAAGAGGGACCAACTCCATATGAAAGTCTATGTATCTGAATGCAGTGTCATTAAAGTCCCTGTAGGTGTAATGGTCAGTCTTCCCATTACTTTGGTCCATATAGTGTATGTTGACTTGTTGGCATTTGTATTGTCCATCATAAAAATCTTGATTCTGAAATCAAGAATATCTTGGTGAATCTGTCCTCTCTTTTGTGCTGTACTCTTCTGGGAAGACTTAACACTATGGTTGCAACATTGCTGTGAGATTTTGATCGTGTTCAGCAGTAGGTACTGATGTCAGATAAGATACGATAATCCTTTATCAGTCCCACAGTTGGGAAATTTGCCTTGTCATGGCAGAAAGTGGACAGAACAAAGGTAAGAGCAGCAAAATGAATAACAATAGAAAAGAATATATTGGATAAATAGTTCAGGAACATGGGGGCGGAACCATTATAGCAACTGCAAAGGGGGACCAACTCCATATCGGGGTCTATGTATCTGAATGCAGTGACAGAAGTAATGGGCCGCATGATCCCCGTGAAAACCAGCCAAGACTTAGAGCTGCGTGTTCCGTGCACCCAGTAGCACAAAAAAGGATTAAAAAAAAATCTGCGATAATGCACAATAAAATAATTGTTGCCGTTTAGAAAAATAATGCGTTACCGTTTCCAGCCCTAGTATATGTTCAACGTTTCACATAACAGACTGCACTACATCCAGATAAACAGACCAGTTGTGGTATCAGTGATTCCACAGTCACTAGAATTTGGTTCAATGTTTACGCAGTGACATGTTTATTATCTTCTTCTGTGTAGGTAATGCAGTAGTGCTGAAGCCTTCAGAGGTCAGTGCTCACACAGCCAAGGTGATGGAGCTCCTGCATCTCTATTTGGACCCGGTAAAACTTGTCTCCTTGCCGTTACTTTGTGAGCATCAGCAATAGTACAGTCACATGATTTAAACTCCCTTTGGCTACACCGAAATCCATGAATGCTTTCAGGAGATGTACCCTGTGGTGACCGGAGGAGTTCCAGAGACCCAGGAGCTGCTGAAGCAGCGTTTTGACCACATCTTCTACACAGGGAACAGCACAGTGGGCAAACTGGTAATGGAAGCAGCTGCACGCCACCTCACACCAGTGACTCTGGAACTGGGAGGAAAAAGTCCCTGTTACATCGATAAGAACTGCGACCTCAAAATCGCCTGCCGGTGAGTTTATCACAAGCTTCATGCATTACATTTTTACCCACATTTTGATCAGACAATTTAGTGGTGTGAAAGAACTTCCAGGACAAAAGAAGAGGGTAAATACAAAAAGTTGTGTTGATGTGTAAAATGTAAATAAAAAGTGTGATGATTTGCAAATCATGCAAACCCTGTATTTAACTGAAAATAGCATGAAGACAGCATATATATGTTGAACTTGAGAAATGTCACTGTTTCATGAGTAATATGTGCTCATTTTGTATTTGATGCCAAAAAGTTGGGGCAGGGGCATGTTTTGATAGACTGACAGACAGACAGGTGGATAGCATTTATTATCCACCTTAGTGGAAATTTGTCATGGCAGTCCAATACAGCACAGTGCAGGCCTCACAAGCATGATATATACACAAATACACACAACACAAATAACAATAACATAACAATAACAACACCAACAATAACGGCACCAACAACACCCAGTCCTTATCACCGCGGGGCGCTTTCATTCAGGGCTGCTATGGCCGAGGGCACGAAACTTCTTCCATAACACACCCGTTTCCAGGGTAGTGCGCGGTATTTGCATCCAAATGGGAGTAGTGTGGAATATTGGTTAAGGGGTGGCTTGGGTCGTGTACTATGGTCCTTGCTCTGTTTTTGGTGGCTTTGCTGTTGAGGTCGGTCAGGTTTGGAGTGGGGAGGCCTATTGTCTTGGATGCAGTGTGTGTTGTGAATGAGTTTGTTCCTGTTGGCAGCAGTTAGAGAACCAGGGTAAACAGTACACAAGAATGGGTTGGACTATGCTCTTGTACAGGAGGATCAGGTGACGGGGGGAAACTGAGAGTGCTCTAAATTTACAGATGGCTGAAAGTCTCTGTTGGCTTCGTTTCTGGATATCAGTGGTGTGTTGTTTGAAGCTTAGTTTATTGTCCAGGGTGAGTCCAATATATGAGAAACATTCAGCCATTTCTATTGATTCATTGTTAATACAGATGGGATCGTGGGTAATGTCAGTTGATGTTCTGGTATTGCTAAGGATGAGTTCTTTGGTTTTGCTAATGTTGAGCTGGAGGTAGTTGTATGTGCACCAGTGTTCTAGGTGAGAAATAGAGTGTCGATATGATGTAATGGAGTTACTGTCATTGAGGAGTGCACTGCCACCTGAGGGCCTAGACATAACGGCCAACCAGAACTAGTTTTGTACTTGTCCCTTTCGTACAGATTTTTTTCTGGATTTCTTGAATCTTTTCATGATCTTATGTCTCGTAAGTGAAATCCCCAAATTGTTTGCAGTTTTATTTTACGAACATTATTCTGACTTTGTAGTATTTGCCCTCTCAGTCTTGCATCCTCCCCAACTTTACATTTGAGAGACTCTCGGATGCTCTTGTAATGGCTAATCGTGTTACTGACTTGTTACCAATTAATTAGCTGGGTGTTACACTTTTACGCATTAACTTTTCCAGTCTTTTATTGTCCTGTCTTTTATTTTTTCCAAAGTGTTGCTGGCATCAAATTTGAAATGAACACATTTTTCATAAAACAATACATTTCTCAGTTTCAGAGTCTGATTTTTATAAGTATGCATTTATATGATTTGCAAGTCATCACGTTCTGATTTAATGTACATTTTACACAGGGTCCCAAGTTTGGAATCATAGTTGTGCACACATGCGCCATTTGCGGAAAAATATATAGCTCCAGTTTAAATGAAAAGGTTGTGACCGCTAAGGTTAAATACTTCATGAACATTTCTATGCATTACATTTAAGTGAGAAGAAGCCAGATTCACCAACATGTATGTTATTCATCAGTGTCATACAACAACCTTGCAGGCAGAACGAGCACAAGTTTAACAGTGCACAGAAAATACTGTTGGCATGTGAGAAATCTGTTGATCGAGGCAGTAAGCAATTGTTTGTTCAAAAACATTGTCAACATGTTATTTGTATGTGAATTTGAATTTGCATGCAGAAGATGCAGAGTAGTTCATAAGTCATTATAGTCTGTGCTTGTTTTAGTGCAACATTAATGAATAACATTGTGTTTGAGTAACTATCCTTTACAAATTAATATATAGTAAAATTCTCTTGTTTCTTTCTCCACAGCCGCATAACATGGGGGAAGTATGTTAACTGTGGTCAGACATGCATTGCTCCAGATTATATCCTCTGTGAACCGAGCATCCAGGACAAAGTAGTGGAGGAGATTAGAAAATGCATTAAGGTTTATTAATCACTTTGGACTCATTCTGTCATGTCAGAAATACAACTTTTACTTTCCATGTAAGTTCTCACTTCTCTGTATTAAATTTGACAGGAATTTTATACAGATGACCCAAAGACCTTTGCAGATTATGGCCGTATCATCAATCAGAGGCATTTCAGGAGGATTGTGGCTCTGATTGAAGACAGCACAGTGGCTATAGGAGGAGAACATGATGAATCTGAGTGTTACATTGGTGGGTGTGATCATCTTGGTAAAAAGAGAAATAAAAGCAAATCATTGCAGAGGAATTAAAATGACATCCTCGACACTGACATCTTACGAATCTGGTGACAAATTGTTTGTTGGAACACAGTATTTTGCATCTTGTACTTCAGCTCCTACTGTCTTGAGGGATGTAACCCCAGAATCAAAGGTAATGCAGGAGGAGATCTTTGGGCCAGTACTGCCAATTGTTCCAGTAAACGGAGTCAGTGATGCCATCCAGTTCATCAGTGAGAGAGAAAAGCCTTTGGCACTTTACATTTTCTCTTCAAGTAAAAAGGTAATTCAACTTCAATGTAACTCACATAGTGCAAAAAGTAAACTTGTTCAAGTTTTCCCCCATGGAATTGATTTTGTGTGCATTTTTCTAGCCTCAGTAATAGTTTAGCTGGACTTTTCTTCATTAAAGCTGTCACAGAGCATACTGGGCCATTTGTAGAACATCTGGACTTGTTTATTTCTTTATACTGACCAGTGCATTATATTGTACCATTCTACCTTCACCTGCCTTTATAGGTAATTAAGCAGATGATAGCAGGAACATCCAGTGGAGGACTAGTAGCCAATGACTGTCTTGTCCACTTTACCATGAGTGACTTGCCTTTTGGTGGTGTTGGTAAGTGTGACTGAATGAAATATTTGGCTTTTTATTAAAAAGGGATTGTTTTTGAATTCATGCTGTCTTGTTAACAGGTAACAGTGGGACTGGTCGTTACCATGGCAAATACACGTTTGATCAGTTGAGTCATCTGCGCAGTTGCCTCATCAAAAAGCTGAGCATGGAAAGGGTCAATCAGATGCGCTACCCTCCCCACACTGCAGAAAAACTGCGCTGGGCCCGGATACTCCTCCTGAGGCAGGTGAATTTGGGTCGCTGGCGCCAGCTGGCACAGGCTGCCATGCTGGCCGCGCTTGCAGCTTTTGTGGTGCAGGTATGTATCTCATTCCTTTGCTCTACATGTTACTCATTCTTCCTGGGTTCACCACATTTTCCCTAAAAAGGTTTATAACCATCTTTTACCATAATGTTGATCCGAATTATTGATTACCATTACAGTAGTATGTTCCAAGAGCACCCGCACATGGTGAAATACAAATGCCTAAAAATGCATATTTTCATCGTGTAAACCCTAAATATGCCCCAAATATGCTCCCAAAACACTTTAATTGCATTTTAAACTCAGCTTAATACATTACCCTTAATGAAAATGTAAAGATAAACTCGTATCCGTACTGTACAGTTTACACTGAACTCCTGCAGTGCTGGAATGTAAATACTGATGTTACTCCTCCATAGACTGTACTGTAATTCATGCATGCGCGTTTTCTTTGGTATAAACAGGTAAATACAGTAATAAATGAATTTAATTTACAGTAATAAAAATACAGGGCTTTAAGAAGAACAAAGCGAAAAACACGAGAACACTCAAGATGCTCCACGGGGGAAATTCTGGACTGCAGCGTCACAGGGCAGAAGCCAATCAGCAGCAAAGAGAAATAAATAATGTTCTCAGATTGGCTACTTTCAAACCACCCGCCTCTGAGTACGGTTGACTGTGACGTCTGGGCCCCCTCGTCCTCGTGCTGGTTGTTTATGTTTGGGCATGGCGCTAGGAAGGGCAAAGATGCTGAGCAGCAGAGACTCCGTTTGTTCAGGTGTGACGTCAGCGTACGAGACCCGGATGTCACAACAGCCAAAAAATGTGGAGGATATCTGTGGTTTCTGCGAATGTGCAGGGTTTTCCTCGAATTAGTAGTTCAGCTCTCAAAAAAAATCTGCAAGAGACTGAAGCCACGACTGCTGAACCACGATTAAGCAGGGGTTTACTATATAAACTGTATATTCTTAAGTAGCCAATCCGAGAACGCTATTTATTTCTCCTTGCTGCTGATTGGCTGTTGTCCTGTGACGCATCTCTGGCAGCTCCAGTCCAGAATTTCCCTTGTGGAGCGTCTCGAGTGCCCTGTATTTTTATTAATGTAAATTAAATTAATTTATTACACTATTACCTGCTTATACCAAAGAAAAGACAGCGCATACCAGAGAAAATGTGCGTGCATGAATTACAGTACAGTCTATACAGGGGTAACATCGGTATTTACATTCTAGCACTGCCACAGCAGTTCAGTGTAAACTGTACAGTATGGGTACAGGTTTACATTTACATTTTCTTTAAGGGCGATGTATTGAGCTGAGTTTAAAATGGAATTAAAGTGTTTTAGGAGCATATTTGAGTGCATATTTCGAAGTATTTTTACCACATCACAAATTTGCGTTTTTTTTCACTATTCATGGTCTTCATGCTCTTGGAACGTGACCCCCACGATTATTGGGGGTTTACTGTATACGCGTGTGTGTGTGTGTGTGTACCACAACAAAGAAAATGTAGGATAAGAATGTAGTTACCCAAACTGTGTGCACAAACACACATACACACACACATTCTATTAAGGTGTTAAGTTTTTTATCCTTTTTACAGCTGAGTTTCAAAGAGCACACAGGAATATTATATACACGTGTGTATATATACGGCACTGGCAAAAAAATAGACATTTTGTTTGAGTGAACCAGAGATTTGTTTTCTTTAAATTATTCAGGTTCTGTGAACGCTGCATCATTTCTCTTATTTTGATGTTTTTATGTTTTGTCATTGTTAAAGAACATTTTATTCGGTAAATATTGTCAGCAGTTCTTGAGAACTGGGGCAAAGCAGTTCAGTTCTATAAACGATAAAACCTGAGAAGCTGTCACATCTGTTCTGTTTTGGTCACACCCCCAACGGAGCCTGTTTCCTGAGTATTAGGAGGTACACAGCTCTGGGCGCAAGTGTGTGATGTCATGGGTTGTTGTGTGTGTGTGTGGTTGTTGGGTGCCTAGGCAACCCAGGTGAGAGTGAGAAGCTTTGTTAGCTTGTTAGCTAGGTTGCTAGGTACCTAACGACATGTCCACTTGTCCTGTGTTTAAGTAAAGTGATTGAGTTATTGTCTGTGTCATGTGATTGGCTGTCTGCGTGAGTATGTGTGTTTAAAAGTCCAGCCGATCCACAGAATCTTTGTGTGGTCACCCATAACCATCCTGTGTCTCTGGTTCGGGTTTCAAGTGTGTGAGAGAAACTGTATTACTCTTGGTTTATGTTTTGCATTCCTCTAGAAGGAAAGAGAAGAAGCACGCTAAAGGACTTCCCCTGTTTGCATCCTGCGCTCTCTCCAGTGGCAGTGGAGAGCACCTTCGGCCAGCCAAGCCATGTTAAGCTGGAACCTTGTGTAACATCGGATGCTTGGTGTTTGACACTGTGCTTCCCCAGAGTGTGGAGTATTTGTACTGGCCCCTGAAAGCAGAGGGCTTGCTTAAGCTTTAGAGTCGACCCTGCAGCAGAGTCCGCTTCCCGTGTTCAGAGAGAGTTTCATCTGAAGTGAAGGTCCTCCAGAGCTTTACATTCCAGTTACATTTTCCTTTAGTGCCCTCCAGAGATAAGGTCCTCCGGTTTCATTGTGTACCTCTTCTAATCTAAGCTCAAGTGTGTGTGTAAGCCGGCACGGCTGTATGAATAATGAAGTTTGTCATTAAAAACCATATATATTCTAAACTCTGTTTCCTGCTAGTGCGTCCTTCCCCAACCCCGCCATGACAGAAACTGAACATTTTTGCAGTGGTCTCTTATTTGTTTCCAGACCTGTATGTGTGTGTGTGTATATGTGTATATATACACACACACACTCTCACACACATTTGTATACATTAGTCCACTGTGCTCTTTGAAACTGAACTGTAAAATGGATAAAGTACGTAACACCTTAATTCAATCTTTGTATGATGTATTTTCATAGTGTAATTTATTCCTTTGTGGAAATGGGGAAATTTTATGCAAGTTGATATTCTACTATTGTGTGTGAAAGTCTGGGCACCCTTTCTCAATTTACAGTGCTGCTCAGTGTTCACAACAAAACCACAGGGCTCACTTGATCCTCCCTCATGCATAACAGTCAGCAATGTATTCTTTTATTTAAATGTTCGATTTTAGTTAAAGTTGCTACTGCGTAGATGATGCTTGTGCAGCAAAACTGCACAGTGGGCCATTGTTTCTCTATTCCTGTGCCAGTTAAATTATCCTGCAGGTCCTTGGCAGTGGTGAGGTATTGCTTTGCACACCTTAACCTGTCTACCACTGTTACATTTTATTTATTTTCGGGTTTTTTTAGGTTCCGTTTCTTAATGACACCCTGGACAGTGATAATTACGATTATGAAGTGTTAATATATCTTTTATAGTGTAAATGTTTCTTATTTAATTTTTTATAGTATCAATGCAGTCTTATTTTGCATTGTGTGGAGAAATTATTTGTAGTTTCAGATCCTCAGTCAGCTGTTCAGATGAGCCCTGCTGAGATGGCTGTTGAGTTTTAGCACAAAATGCAGACAGCTTTGAAGGGTTACATAATTTATTAGACTAATGAATCAAATACACTCCGAGACCTTACGACACAGTAACTCTAGTGGACTGACTGTAATGATTCCCAAACGTTTGCACATTCTGCAATTTATTTTATTATAACACATTTAGTAAACGGATGATAAATGTGCATTAAAATTTTTTCAAAAAGTTGTTCCATGCTGATGTTTTGTTAACATAGAAAATCCCCAAACAGGCCATTTGACCAGGAGTGCCATACTTTCACACAAAACTGTATAAAAGCCTCCGCACATAGACTGGGTTGTTAGTGTGGCCTTTCTGTGTTTCCTTAAAAATTGTGTTTTCTCATGAAATAACAATGAAAATAACCTGTGAATTGTATTTGGACTGAAAGCATTGCTATAAATGTAGTTGCATTACAATCTCCAAGCTAACGCATCACAATACACTGATGCCTTTTTGCACTTTCAGAAATCATGTTTAAAATTTATTTTTTTATTCAGTTAAATCATCAGTAAACAGCTAAAATAATTATATTGATTGTAGTATCTGTAGTTGGAAAACAAAGTGATTTGGAAATATTGCTTGAAACACCTTTTTCCAGCATTTTTGAAATAGATGTTCATAGCTTGTGCTTTAATTTCAGTGAAATCTTAATTTCAGTGAAATCTCTTGCCCACAGTGAGTCTCTGTTCTTGTAAAAGAGCAAAACCTTCCCCCAAACTAAAGAGAAACACTAGACTGAAGAGTTAGGAAATTACTATCTAGGCATGACTAGTTTTCCCTTATAGCCCAGAGCACTAATGCAGTAATTACCTTTTTTTTGGGGGTGGGGTGGGGGTGGCGAGAAGGACAGTTCATCATTATTTACTAGCCAAACTGTAACAAGAGGTGTTTTTTCTAGAGAATTGCTCTTTCTTGTGTTCTTCATTGTTGTAAGTTAGTGATTGTGTTAAAGCTGGCTTTGTGTTGTGAAAGCTGATTTTGTGGGGTTTTTTTCCTTTGCAGAGGTTATTGCGCTGAGGAATGCTGGCAGCCCTGTGTATGGTTTTCATGCAGACTCCTGGAAGATTTATTACACCTATATTGTCCATGTAATAAATCCCAACAGAAAAATATCAACTGTCTTACATAACCTGTTATAATCATTAATTTGACATCAAGGACCTGCTCAAACTACATTCACCTCTTCATTAATTTGGAACTGATTTGTCGATGTGGTTTGTGTAGGTCACAGGTTGATTATCTATGAGCTTTTTTGGACTAATGTTGACTATAACTGGGGATATAGGGAGAATTGTGTAATTTGCTGAGGGAATGTGTGAAAACTCGGGGAAATCATTTCAAAAGATCAGCACTCAAGTTTCTCCCCACCTAACACAGACATGGGCAAAGCAGTTGTAAATTAAATCCACTATGTATATAGTTGTTGATGTGTTATTGCATTGCAGTGGGTAGAGCCATTGCCTTTGAGGGAGAAGGTTGTAGGTTCGATGCCCAGAATGACCATGGTCCTTTCTGTGTGGAGTTTACATGTTGTGCTCATGTCTGTGTGGGTTTCAGGGGTGTGTGAGTGTGGGTGAGTGAGTGTCTGTCCGTCTGTGTGTGTGTCTGTCCGTCTTGTCATGGACCAGCTGCCTCTCCAGGGTGTTTCTCCATCTTTTGCTCTATGAGCACTGGGACAGGTCTCTACTCCCCCCTGTGACCCTGATTGGGATAAGTGGTTCAGAAAATTAATGAATCTGCCTTTTTAAAAATGTTGTTGGGTCTTAGATGTCAATTTAAAAATTAGGATATTAAAGGTTAATTCATGTTCAGTTAAAATTCCAGGATCAATAAAGTTTTCTGATTCATATCAGAATAATGTCTCCTCCTTTTCCTTGCTTAAATAATGTTTAGCTTCACTAACCTACTAACCTTTAAGGAAATCAGTTGCACTGGTCAAATAATTCAAGACGTTTTAATACAGAGTGTATTTACATACAAAATTACCCCATTTTATGGACAATTTAATTCTCCTTGCTTCTTTGAAATAGTTTAATATAGTGTGCAAATATTGTTACAGCATCAGGATATAATTATGCAGTCTTTTAAGGTTTAGTAAAAAACACAGCTTGATGTAAAGTGAATTATGACAAAAGTAAAAGCTTTTGTCTTAAAAGGCATCTGATTAGTACAGAAATGAGAAAAGATGGAAGTTTGGACATTTTTGTTCTTTTTGTTACTTGTCTTAATGAACTATTTACAGTCTAACAGGCTCTTCGTTTCTGAAGTTTATTTTGTTGACAGTTGTGTTGACAAAATTAGCTAAAATTTTATTAAAAAACACACACACAAAAGACGTAGAATATAGACCCAAACTGTGTAACGGAATAAAATAAACTGACGGTTTAATCCACAATGTGCTTGTCCTTTATGGTGTAATTAAAGGTGATTTGTGTTCTGTGTTCATTTACAATGACAGATTATTTCTGTATTCATTAATAAAGACAGATCATTTCTGTAATCATTAATAAGGTCAGATACTGAAGTCTTTGTTGTAGACGCGCCTCCCTCCGAGTAGCCCATCATAAAACCCTCCAGTGTTCCCAGTGCACCCTGTGGTTGCCTGTTCTGTCTCTGGAGGTCCAGTTCCTCTTGGTCTTGAGTAAGTACAGCTCATTTTTAAATGTTTCTTCATAAATATGCACAAAGCCTCATTCGCCGTGTTAGCCCGGATGCTAAAGCTGAGCTAATGGAAGAACATTGAAGAATTTAGTCTAACGTTAAATTCTCCTCATGTTATGGCTGTTTGCATGTCTTTATTTCATGACAACTTGCCGTTATTGTTGTCTTTATTAGGCTGCTTAAATGGTGTGCTGTTATTTAGCCTGGTTTTAGCCGTGTTTTCCCAAAGAACCGAGTGACAGTAAAGTTAACTGCAGGGAACAGTAACGGTTGCCAGCAAAAGAATGCCAGCAAAAACCTGGACAAAAGTATTGAGACACATCTGTTTTTCAGGGTTTAGGCTGAAAACGGATGTTTTTCGTACTTCCAGTAAGAGGCAATCCTAATGTTTTAGCATACCAAGACATTTTAGACAACACCATGCTTCCAACTTTGTGGAAACAGTTTGGGGAAGAATTTTTTTCAGCATAACAATGCCTCTGCGCAAAGCAAGGTCCATAAAGACATGGCTGGATAAGTTCAGTGTGCAAGAACTTAACTGCCCCGTACAGAGCCCTGACCACAACCCTATCCAACACCTTTGGGATGAACTGGAACGGAGATTGCGAGCCGGCCGGACCTTCTCTTCCAACATCAGTGCCTGACCTCTAAATATGCTCTATTGAACGAATGGGCACAAATTCCCACAGAAATTCCAAAATCATGTGAAAAGTCTTCCAACAAGAGGTTAAGCAGTTATAGCTGCAAAGGGGGACCAACTTCATATTAAAATCGATGTATTTGAATGCAATGACATTAGAGTCCCTGTCGGTGTGATGGTCAGGCGTCCCAATACTTTTGTCTACATAGTGTAGCTTTATTTAGCCATGTGCCAAAATAAAATAACTTTACCATGGTGGCCAGCAGCAGGGCAGTGCTGTGATCAGTACTGTGTTGTGTATCTATGTTTTGTGGCAACATATGTTCAGGAACGGAAGAAAATGGAGAAGCAAGCAGTGGATGAAGTGAGGAGAGCCTTTAACACGGGGAGGTCCAGGCCCCTTCAGTACAGGAAACAGCAGCTCAGAGCTTTACTGACACTCATCAGAGAGAGACAGGCAGACATCGCAGAGGCTCTCAGCAAAGACCTCCACAGGGTAACACCACCACCACTCACGGACATACACTAGCAGGCAAAAGCTTTTGAGATTTTCTACAGATTCTTACATAATATTTACAAAAAAATACACTAAATGCTAACAAATACATTTACAGTATGTACCCTGTTCATTGGCCAGAAAATGTCATGTTCTGTATTGATCATTACTGACCTATGAAAACCCATCTAATGTAATTACAATCTCTAGACAAGTGATATTTAACTAGCTGTTGAGTGACTGCCAATGGGATGAAACAGTTAATGAGAGCATTTAAAGTTAAAGGACAGTCTAGAATTTGACTCTGCATCACCACACAAACAGTTAACAGGGTGTTAGACATGCACGGTTACAGATTCTTTCATCTTATAAAGGAAACTAGTTTTATTTGATATATTTTCATGTATAGTTTTTCACTCAACAACATTACAATGCTTAAATGAGTATAAAAAGCTACAGTTTATGAAATAAATGGATTTTATGTGGACTCAAAAGATGCATTTTTAAAGGTCCCATGACATGCTGATTTGTTATGCTTTTATATAGGTCCTAGTGGTCCCCTAATACTGTATTTGAAGTC
>JBBPCY010007801.1:0-15798 GCA_037974405.1 Brachyalestes nurse
GTGATCAGTATACTGGTGGTGCTGAATGCTGAGTGGTTGGAACTCCTTTATCTAGGCTCCTTGTATCTTTACACACTGCAGCCTGTCAGTAAAACATTTGTTCACATTTCTTTCATTTAATAGTAGACAGACAATAGTATTTTTACACCAACAAGAAGATTCAAAACAAAAAAGAAAAGATGAGGCCTCAAGACTTTTGCACAGTACTGTAGGTTAAGATAAATGCAGAAAGCTGTGTATGCTTACCAGAGAGCAGAATACACCTTTATTGAGACAGTTACAGCTCCAAGAAAGGTCTAATATCTGACTGTTGGTTTAAGATTTTCTTCTGGGTTTTCTCAGAATTATTATTGATCAGTATTATGTTGATGGAATACGATGTTATTTCCGCCACCCTTAATTCAATATTTTTTCCATGTTAGACCAGGACAGCACCTATAGCGGAGATCTGGAGTCCGAGGACAGGTGTACACCCTTCAGCTGGGCTGACGCTGAAGATTCCTCTCACCATCTCAAGCCATCAGTCCCAGTGGCTGCGTCAGAGACACCCAACAGTGCTCCCACAGCGTCCACAGAGACACCCACCAATGCTCCCACAGCGTCCACAGAGACACCCACCAGTGCTCCCACAGCGTCCACAGAGACACCCACCAGTGCTCCCACAGCGTCCACAGAGACGCTCACCAGTGCTCCCACAGCGTCCACAGAGACACCCACCAGTGCTCACATGTGTCCCATGTCTCCCACGTCTCCCAGCTTTTTGGATCTGGAGAAGGACTTTCCCATCTGTAAGTAGTCTTTCATCCATATCAATTCACACATTCTGGGAAATTAATGAGACACTTTTAAAGGGGACATATTATGCAAAACTCACTTTTTTGCTTCCATTTGTGTCTCTACTGCTCCTATAAACACCCCAACGTGTGGAAAAAAACCCATCCGTTTTCTGAGAGTCAATTGAAAGATTTTGGTCTCAGGAATCATATGCTTCTATGAGCTGTTTGGGCACGTCCCTTATTCTGATGTCAGGAGGAAATTTGCATAGAACCACCCCTCATCCTCCATTTCTGTCTGCTGGTTTTATGAGCACACAAGACGCAGAGTGCTGTGTTTGTGTGTTTATCTCGCTCTGGGTCCGACTCGGGGTCGAACATATAGGGCTGGATGGCGCCTCTGTTTTCCGCCATTTTCACGTGTGGTAAACGCAGCGTAAGCATGGGATGGGTGGGACATGGCCAGCAACAGCTTATTTGCATAAAAGTGACTGAACTGGACAATAGAGCTGGTGAGCTCTCTTTATGAGAGTGTGATTTTTGTAGCCCGTAGTCCTATAGATCTTTTTCACAACTTCCGCTTTTTTGACCGGAAAGACGTAATCATAGGGTATCTTTACTTCCGCCGGTGTACAAAAATGGTGCAAGCAGTGATCTCTTGTAGCATACTGGAATTTTACAGGGACCCTCAGCTCACCCAGACCTATGGAACGTGACCGGTGGCAAAGCTCTCCTCTGTGGAAAACCACCGCGACGGTCCTGTGTGCATGTACCTTGCACATGGCATAGCTCCGCGCGGAAAGCACCAATCCCCTTCAAACTTCAGTCAGATAAGACTCCACGAGACCTTTCCAACGAGCCCAAGCATGAAGCTTTACTCCCCGTGGGAGCGGCGCTACTGGCACGGGAGCCTCCGTGCGGCATAGCTCTGCGGGGCAGTCACCAATCCCCATCAAACTTCAGTTAGATAGGGCTCCATGAGACCTTTCCAATGAGCCCGAGCAAGAAGCTCTCCTCCACCCAGAATCGGAGAAACTCTCACGTTTAACCTCACCAAGCTGTCCTGTTATTTTTGACTCCACGTCACACTTCACAGTTAGATAGGATTTCAGGAGACCTTCCAATAACCTCTCGTTTGCCATTATAACCCCAGGAGATCTGGAGTTATTAGTTATTAGCCTTAAACCGTTAGAACCAGAGAGCATTTAAAGCCGCGCCCATCTTTAAATGCGCTCCGAGTCTAACGGTGCATTTCTACCCGTAGCTCGGCTGCGGAAAACCTAGAGACGGAAATTTACAGGGATCCTCAGCTCCCCGAGACCAATCGAACGGAGCGGCATAGCTCCGTGGGGCAAGCACCATCAAACTTCACAGTCAGATAGGGCTCCTCAACGAGCCCTAGTTCTCTAATTTGTTAGAGAAGTTGTGTACAAACTCTGCTCCATTTTCTCTGATCCCAGGTTTTCTAATGCATTAACACTTGACCGGAACTAACCCTATGATTACGTATTTCCGGTTTTTGTGAACAAGGTCTATTATAACTTGTTTAAAAAGAGGTATAATATGTCACCTTTAATTCTTTATTCTTTAATTCATTAATGATCACATACCAATATCATTCATTTTGGATAAAACATTTCTAGAAATAATTGGGTCAATGCCTGCCTTTGTATCACCTGCTATTTTTATATGAGCTTTTTTTTTTAATTTCATCCAAATATTAGCTGCTTATTTTACAATTTTAATCCAACAGCATCAAATGATCCTGGATCAGCAAAGGAGCAGAGGTCACCGTCGAAGCGCCACAAGAGAGGAAAGCAGGTGAGTTTAGGAATTTATGCAAAAAGGCCTATTTTTATAGTGTAAACTAGAGCTGCACGATTAATCTAATCGCAATCGCGATGTCAGTCTGTGTGATTACATGAACGCACAACCTGCAATTTAACCCTCTAAGCGCCAAAACAGTTTGAAGACAAGATGTCTTCATGAATAAAATAGACTGTGGTTACAAATATCTGGTGAAATTACATTTGTATTCCCTACCACTAGTTGGCAGACATGTAGTTACATTAGTCATTCATTAGACATTAGTCATTCAAATTGCTAATGAAATGTCCCGTGATGTCTTGTGAATGTTATTCGCCGAATATTTGCTTTTTGGAAAAGATGGTCGGTTGTCTAACACTTCCGCGTCTCCCGGTTCAGCTTTGTAGCGTAGCGGAGCTGCCTTGCACGCCGAGAGTGATCACGAAGCACAAACACGTGTTTATTTCGACACTTTACTCAAAGGGAATGTGGTTGTAGTGTCCGTAAGAGAGATGTTGGTTGACATAGAGGCAGCAGGACAGGGTCTAGTAGGGCTAGAAATAGCTTTAGCATTAGCTCTCTCCACCCAGTGCTCCGAAGGGGTGGGGGCCTCCGTGACACACGTGGCCGTGCTGTGAGTGAGAGAGAGCTGAGACACGTAGGAGAGGCAGCAGGGGTGGTCTGGATCTGAACAGGGCTGAAAATAGCGATGATAATGGTCTCTGTCTTTAACCCCTTTTAAGCCACAAGCTTTTGAAATATTGATTTCAAAATCTATTATTTTAAAAAACACTGGCGCTTAGAGGGTCAAATGATTAGAACATGGACTGAATCGGCAACATATTATCACTCATTCTCTCAGTTTGCGAGCTGACTGAAGTCTCAGTTGTGACGTGTGTGGTCACATGACTTTCCAGCACAACACAGACCGAAATATCACAAACGAACTAGAGCTGTAATACTCGGATCCTTCTGAGTCACTCACTAAACTGATCCGGTGTGTGGGTCAAAAATGTTAATATTTTCTTTTATTTTGACTTTGAAATTAAACATTTCACTATTAGTAATTTGTATGTGATTTTTCATTGATATACAAGCAAGTGCCCTGTATCATATCACAATCGCATATCGCAATATTGATCTCAGTAATCGCAATATGTCTTTTTTCCCAAATCATGCAGCCCTAATTTATAGTATACATTGTTACATTGTATCATATTTATCTATTATATTTTATAGTGTGATTTATTATTCTTTTATAATAACTATAGTATTGTATTTTGTTGTATCCGCATACTGTGTTTTGTTTTGTTATAGTGTATATATAAGTAAATATATTGGATCTCAAATCATGTATAGTATATATATTATAGTATATTTTAATGGTATACCGTTGATTATACATAATATTTATGGTACATATAAAGAAACTAATATTTGTCAACAGGTCTCAGGACCATTCTTCCCCTCTGAGGAAGCTTGAGGAGAATTTGAAGATGGAGCATTCTGATCAGGAGCTGCTGACGCTTCGCTTCCTCCGGACTTTCAGAGGACTCCTTAGATTTGTTCTTTTTACGTACACTGTGTTATTCGGTGCCTTGCTCCTCGCTGGATGGACTACATACTTTATTGTGGCTAAATAAATACACCCTCTTCCAGACAGCTGGCCTTGATTACCTTGTAACTGGATTACAAATAAGAATATAACTAACAAACAACAAATATATGACCTGAACAAATAAGATTAAGCTTCATAAAGTAAAACTTTCAACCAAAAATGTGGAATCAGATCACGAAGCAAAACATGTTTTTGCATGGCGTTATAACAGTGAGTGGAAACAAGCATTAGGGTCTTTGTTATTTAATACACTTCCTGTGCATACTGAGAGTTCAAATGTACACGATTACGAACAAAAAACAGACTAAACAAAGACTGGGCAGGTAATTTTGGGCCGGCGTGCAATCTCGTCAAATACAAACTATTTGGTTCATATGAAGTACTACGTTAAAAGACGTGTGTGTATATGTGGCTGGAAGTATGTTAAATAACAAAAAAATATTTGAATACTTGATTATAACAGTTAAAATAGCTACATACAAGTCTATACAGATAGAGGGTGATAATTATGAGTCTTGATCATGGTCAGCAAAATTTTATGTCTTACACATTCAGTAAACTTGTGAGATTTATTACTTCGACTCCTACTGTTGACTAGTGCAGCTCTAGCAGGAAAGAAACCCGACAAACTGACCTGTTTGGAAAGTGCCATACTGTGATACAATGTTCAAAATGAAGGTGCTCTTTAGTGCATCCCCATCCCACTGTATCGCCAGTGTTTGACAATGGAGACTGTATCCCTGAGTGTCTGCATCTGTTAGCCGTACAGGGGTCTCCACACTAACAAGATAATGAGGCCTTTTAATAGGAATGACCCAAAAAAGTCTAAAAGCAACCTGACAAACAGTATGTTCTTTGTCTCTCACTAGGTTTCCATCTACTTTTTAAAAATAAAATTCCACTGTCACCGCAACAATAGCTTTAAATCTTCTGCCCAGTTGTAGGACAGACTAATGGACAGATCAATGACCATAAAAGTTTTCAAACACTTAAAAGCCATAGGCTGTCAATTATTTATGAAGTAGACCACTAGAAAAACTACTGAAAATATCTCACTGAGCCTGATCATCACAGTGTGACATATTATACCTGTTTTAAAACAAGTTATAATAGGTCTATGGGCTATACATGAAGTTATTTGAACAAAATCAGTCTCACATAAAGAGATCTCACCAGCTCTATTCTTGACAGTTTCAGTCCTTTTCAAAATGAGCCGTTTAAGGGCTCTGTCACTTTTATGCAAATAAGCGGTTGCTGGCCACGACCCACCCATCCCATGCTTACGCTGCGTTTACCACACATGAAGATTTCAGGAAACAGAGGCGCTATCCAGCCCTATATGTTGGACCACAAGTCGGACCCAGAGCAAGATGAACACAACTCTTCATGTGACTCGCCTTTTCCTGTAGCCGTAAGCGCTCTGTGTCTTATACGTGCTCGTAAAACCAGCAGACAAAAATGGCAGATTTTCAACTAATCTAGTGGGTGGGGGCTCGACAGATGAGGGGTGGGTCTATGCAAAAATCCTGACACCAAAATCTTTCAATTGACTGGATGGGTTTTTTTTGTGCTTGACGTGTTTATAGGTGCAGTAGAGACCCAAATGGAAGTACAAAAGTGAGTTTTGCATAATATGTACCCTTTAAAGGAGCATATTCAAATTCAAAAACTTATGTCACTACTTTTACAGGTTGTGTTTTTCCTCACCCTGTCCTCTACTTGATTAAGGTCATGCTAAGTTTCCCAGGCCATTTAAAACAAAAACAATGCCAAAACATCACAGATCCTCCACCATTCTTTACAGTGAGGAGGAGGTCCCATAGATTTATCTGCCAATCAAAGTTCTAGGTGTGACCTCCAGGCGCTTATAGTTGTAATTTAATGAAAGAGTTTCTAATCTAATCACAAATTAAAGAATATAGTTCTTGAAACACTGAAATGATGTGTTTTTAGAAACCATAGAATGCTATCATCTGTAAATCTCCAACCATGTTCCTTATAAACTTTTACATGTGTAGGCATCCCCCTGACTCTGCATGTGGGTAAAGTGTGTGTTGTCTACCTGGGAGGTTCCCTGCAGTTATTTCAAGTTCATTCTTATTCATTTCAATTTGCGATCCCATGGTGGTCCAGTGGGTAGCACTGTTGCCTCACACCTCCAGGGTTGGGGGTTTGAATCTGGATCCTGGTCCTGAATCCCTGCCGGGATAGGCTCCGTGTGCACACAACCCTAGTAAGGTGTTACGTATTAGTCTCGGCCCCAGCGAAATCCACACAAGTGCTAGAGAGAGTGAGGTTTATATATCTATATATACATAGATATCAGGAGAGGACCACACGAACTACACCAAATACCAACTTCAAATGTTTTATTTGCTTCACCAAGCCATCTCCCCAGGGAGTAAGCAAGTCCAAAATAACAAACAAATCCCACAACTAATAACACCCCACAAATCACCTAAACTTAAAGAAAAAAAAACAAATACAAGATCCTGAACTTTCTCCGTAACTATCCCAAAACCAGGGGAAAAAAAACATTATGACAAACAAAAAGGCGCTTACCCCCCTTCCAGCAAAAGTGAGTTTACATTTCTTTTTATAAAACCAAACTGGTTAATTTATTCAGCACAACAAATACTCCAAACAAAGGTCCCCACTCTAGTTCTCTCCCCAGCCATCTCTCTCCTCTCATGTGGGGTTTGCTGGAGCCTAGACTAACACGTAACAATTGGGGGCTCGTCCGGTATACCCACGACCCTAACAAGGATTAAGCGGTTCCAGAAAATGAGTGAATTAATGAATAATTTCAATCGGATGTAGTGAATTTGGCCTCTCTTTCACCTGATATTTACTCCTCAATAGAAAAAAACCCTCTGAACACTAAGATAAGCCCTGTAACTCAGTGACATATAAATAAATAACATATAAAGTTGCTTTTTGTTCATATTCATTTTTAAAGATGCCAATAACTGCGACCCCAGTGGGATTTTTTTTGTTTATGAAGCTGATGAATCTGTCAACATTGATGCAGAAACATGTATAAGATGAAGAAATTGTGACTAATTCCACATAAAGATTCCAGCAGTAACACGGCGAGGGGTGTTCATGCATATCACCACCTGTCCAGCACAGCTGAAGCCCACCTAATCATATAGTCTCAGTCTTCAGACAGTTCATTAGTCCAAACAATTCATCAGTTAATGTATTTTGTGGGTTGTTGAGAGAAATTTTGGGGTGTATTTGATTAGCCACTGTAGTTTTTTTGTTAGTAACATTGGCCTAACAGCTCCAGGGCCAAACTAATGAAGAAAAAACTCCAGACACCGAACATGCATTAGCTAATTAGCTATAAATGGTGTGAGGAGACAACTGTGTAAAGTAAATTTTTAAAACAAACTTTAGTACACAGAACTTGATACTGACTGGGTGTCAGAGCAGAGATGCCACTCACGTCTGTCAGGTTCAGACTAAGACACAGTCAGACAGGCAACAAGGCTTTTTCCATAAAGGAGCAGATTACAGTCTAGATGGGTTTCCGTGAGAAAATGTGAAGTGTGATTATGTGGAGTGTGATTATTACTATAAAACTCAGCAGACACATGAACTCTGTGTTTGTGTTTCTCTGCTTTTTTCCCCCCTTTCCAGCCTTCCCATGACATCACAGACTCTCTCTCTGACACACATTTTAAAGGCAACTCAACCGTCCTCTCTCTCTCTTCATATATAATAGAGGCGACTAGACAAAATCATATTTTTAAACAATCAATACTTGATCATCTGTTCGATTAGCTGTGTAATAAGCATACTGGAGGAGACATTTATAGACGTTTTGATGTTGGAACCGCGGCAATTTCTGTAACTCCCTTAAAGAAGAAGCATCCTGAAAATTCACCTATAAGAAGAATAATAGAAATAAAACTCAATCAAACAGCAGTCCGATAAGCGAAGGATTCTGAATCGATTCTGAAGAGCCGAGTCTAAGAGTGTGGTCCAAATAGGCCAAGTCCAAAAATGCTAGTCCGATTCAGCCAACAAAACAAAAGGGCGAGACAGGACTCAAAAATCGTGAAACCCAGGCCATTACCAAGGTACAAAACAAGCTCAGTATGTAGAGATAGTCCACAGCAACACTCCACAAACCTGAGTGCGGAGCTCTGAGGTATTTATCTCCTTTATTTAGTGTTATGTGATCCAGGGTGTATCAAGCTTTCCAAAAGTGGGGGTATTCTGGGATGGGGAAGCCAAATTATAAATGCTAACTAATTACAACTTCTGGAATTTCTACATTTAAATACATCTAGGCCTGGCCTACAATATGGAAATAAAACCGTAATACTGTTAATGACTCAGCACTGTTCATACCCCTTGGCCTTAATTAACAATCTTAACAATTACTTATATTGCTAAGGTAGTGTGACTAAATCTGACAAGTATAAATATCAGGCAGCACTGACAATGCCTGAGACACCATTGAATGCCTTGTAAAGCTGTGGAGAGGTAATAGGAGTGAGATTAAGTGTTTTACACATCTTTGTTGCTTTGTTGTAAGCAGTCTTAAATCTCTCTGCATTTCTTTTATAAGCATATCTTTAACACACTCAACAGCAGAAAGCACACCATCTACTGTCTGTGTTCTGCCCTGGAGGGACACATTCAGCACCTCCAGCTCTTCTGTTGTTTCTAGCGCACACAACAGACCATGGACAACATTTCCCTGAAGAAATTTGTCATACAAACCTTGTGCCCTTACAGCTGCATCAGATCGACTTGCTGCCAACTCAGCCAGTGAATGCAAAATGCGTTCATACTGATTCACTACAGCATGGATTTCACCAGTGCAAACTGTCGACCTTGTTGGACAAAGAGGTCTGATCTCAGAGGTGCGACAAGGGCCCTCCTCAGACTTGGCAATCCTCTTGAAAATCTCTTATAGCTTTACTGACTGACCAAATGAATCCCCCAATTCATTGACCCACTCCAGTGAGTTGCTGATGAAGTGTGTGGCAGAACAGGCCTGCTGTGTGATGAGGTTAACACAGTGTGCAGCACAATGGACATAATGGGCAAGAGGTTGCTGTTTCCTGATGATGGCTTGGGCACCATTATACTTACCTGCCATACTGGCAGCCCCATCATAGGCCTTGACCCACTAATGGGCAAATTCAAGCGCTGCAATACATCTCCACTCCAGCTAGATTTTCTCCGGTAAGAAACTTCATAAAATCCAATGAACTCCTCATGGGCTACCAAATCATGATCAACACACCTCAGACAAAATGCCTCTTGCTCTTTTCCTGACATATCTCGCGTACCATCCATCATCTCTTCATACTGCAGATATGGAAGTGCTTTGATGTCATCTGCTAGTCCCCTTATGATGGAGTTGCTAAACAACAAGAGGAATTCATTCTGAATAGGAGCTGAGGTATACACATCCTTTCTACCCATCAACCACTTGGTAAGCAAAGAATCATCCACTGCCTTGTCGATCAAAATTCCCTTCACCACACTCACAACCCCGAAAAGGTAAACCCTGTCTGCATTCCACCAATGATTTTCAAAAGACAAGCCCTTGCTTCCTCCTGCTGTTGAGCAGCCACACTAAATAGCTGAGACTGAACTGACCTGTCTTCATACACGTGTTGTTATTGCTGACATTCTGATTTTTTATGTGAACTGAATCGCTAAACCGAATTCTTCCAATTTTTAAAACCATTCAGAATAAAGGCTGGATCTGAATTCTTTGCGAGTGGTGATGTTTCTGAATTAAACGCTTTACTACAGTAAAATCAGAGTACCCCTTCCACACCAGGATTGACATGGAGCCATGGAAACATTTTGTACCACTTTGTTTGGTAAGTAAGAGTGGATTTAGGAAGTGGCTGCTTGACAACGAATTTGGGGTTCTGCTTGGTTGGGTTTATTGAACACTTGGGTGAGAATTGCTGCTACACAATTATCTGCACTCTCCCACTCATCAGCATTCTCATCTTGGGCCTCTCCTTCCTCTCGTCTGCCTTCTCCTTCTTCCTCCTCACTCCTGGCCACATCTTGCTCACATTCATCCTCCTAATTAAAACATTTAAAATTAAAATGTGGAATTTTCTCACTCCTGAACCATTTCAACTCTATTTGATTGCTCACCTCTGCAACGTCAACTACATCCCCGTGTCTCACTGAGGCAGGGAGCTGCTGCAACTGCGTACCCTAAACAAGCAGCAATAAGCCATCATGTAGGCAGCCTTTTGGAGATTGAAGGGGACTCTAGAGAGCTGACTAACTGCCAAGCTCAAAATAGCTAAAGGATAGCTAATATTCCTTATCTCCCCATACTAGCATTATGCATTTTAGTTTATACTGCCTTGCAGAGGACCAGCTTTTCAATGTTTGTGCCATGTGAATATAACAGGTGCATGGTCCCACGTCTCCTTGACGTTTGAGTGAAAACCACAAAGCACACCCATGAGGGGTTACACATTAAAACCCTGTGGTAGTCATCTTCACTTACTTGGGTTTGCTTCAAAAAAGAGGTCTACCTTTCCGTGTCTTTTCCTTTTGAGCATTCTAATATTGCATGACAAAAAGAGAAAACAAAAAAAGTCTGTCAGGCCTATTCGGCTATCCAGAAAATGCTGGTGTTAAGACAGACAGTGAATTTTGCTTGACTACTACTTTAGCATGATGCACTGTCTGATATCACTTCATTCTACCTGTTGAATGTAGGGTGACCAGCAGGGCTGGACTGGCCATCTGGCGTACCGGGCAGTGCCCGGTGGGCCGAAGGAAAATTTGGGCCGGAGCGAATTCCCTTCAGCACCCACCCTCCCGGGAACGCTACCGATAGCGTCGATGGTACATTTGGCCAGCGCGATGATAAAATTGGGCCGGTCAGGTATTTGGACCGGCGCGGAATCCCCCCCTCACCCACCCAACGGGAACGACAAGCTGGTGGGCCGGTCTCGGCTCAAAATGCCCGGGCCGATTTTTTGTGCCAGTCCAGCCCTGGTGACCAGACGTCCTGGGTATCCAAAATGCCTAAACGCCGTTGTAAATTCACTGACGATTTACAAAAAAATACACGTGCTATCGTTAACACATTTGTATAACCCCCCCCCTCACTTATCTCTCGGATCCACTAGCGCGAGTGGAAGTGAATAGGCGTGTAGGACAGTAACTAGTTTATGAAAGATGGCCATGACGTGATGAATGTTTAGGCAGCTCAAAATAGCGGACAATTCTTAAACCCCGTCCGGACGCAATTTCCAGGTCTCAAAAAGAGTGTGGGACTTAGCAGACTAAAGCCTCGTTCCCTTGTCACTGATGCACACCATCACTGGCGTGCCTTTGAGAAAATTTAGATCTGATTTCAGATTTAGCTCTGGGCATTAGGAGCTGTTGTGGGGAGTTTGGTGTTCCTGCTCTGATGGGATCTGATGATACTTAAAGATCCTTCAAACTGGACGGACTAACGGACAGATTGATTGCTGTAACCATTTTCAACCCTTTAAAAGCCTCAGGTTGTTAATTATTCATCAAGACCCAAGTTTTCAGGTCCCGTGTGTATCAGCAGTAATACAGAGACCCTCTGCTTCATGAAACTTTACTCATTTCTGAGTTGAACACACCTAGTTCACTGCTATTATATAATATTGTACAATTTTAATAGGCAAAATAAATTATCACATAGTAGTGTTTCTCAACTGCTGGGACACGGGCCACAAGTGGGAAGCGTGCTCTGGTGGTCCGCAGGGCTCTGGAAGCAGCAGTTTGTAGGGACCCCCAAGTTAAGGGTCACTGATCTCCTGGTTCCTCTTATTTAATCAAACATCCGATTAGTTAGATGAGTGGATACGACTGGTGACCTCACTTTAAAAAATAAGTGGAATTTTTTTTTGTTGTATTCATTAATTTTATTCCATATTCATAAGTGATAATAGAAAAATCAAGCATTTTCAAATAATAAGCAATTTAAATATTAATTGAAAAAAATAAATTATACAATTTAGTGCATGTTTTCAGTCTATATAATGGATTTTAAAAACTGGAAAAATTTAGGCATTATAAGACTGTTGCTACAGCTTATGTGTGAGGCCTACATAATACAAGCCCTGTGATTAAATTACTTGTCTCCTTTAAATTTGCACTTTATTTCTTGTTTCAGTCATTACAACACCATAACAATAATAAATGCATTCTCTGTTTTTTGTTAAATGTATTATAAGCCTTTAAAGACCACACATGTTTACCCCTGTTCCTCAAATATTTGCTTGAAATACCTATAAACACTGTCACAAGCTTTTACATGAATTCTCCACTGGTAAACAGTTACAAGTGCAATCTAAGGATACAAGTAAGGCAATCACAGGACTTTTATTATGCAGGCCTCACATTTATAGACTACAAACGTACACTAAAATGCATAATTATATCATAACTTTTTTACTTTTTTTCATAACTTTTTGTACTCAAAAATGCCTATTTTAAGTGCTGTTTTTCTGGCTGATCTGCTGTTTTGCTAGGAAAAAGAAAAAGATTTGTCCAGTGTAAGACTATACATTTGACAATGTACATTCCATTTCATATTAGAAAGTGAAATGAGCATTTTATTCTGTATGACAAAACTCAAAACAAAACAAACAACAAAAATGGGTGTAGAGACTTGATATTTTCAAAATAAGAGTCCCTAATAGTTCTACTCTTACGAGATCAGGTGAAGATAGGAAAGTTGTACAAGGTCCTGGTGGTGACATCCTTCAGTTAAATTCACTTTTGTTTTCTCTCCAGTGCTGGGGGTCCCGCGTGCTTGGGGAGGTCCCTTATTGACCACAGCATTTTGGGTTTATGGCATAGTAATACAAAGCATTTTTATTTTAGTTTTATTTAACATTTCTACTATATTTTATATTGTTTTTATTTGTGTCTCTGTTTGTCTGTGCAGTTGTAACAAACAGCAATAAAGTCTTCCAATTCTGATTCCTATCTAGTGAGTGGAACTGGAGACAGCTTGATTGGAAAAAATGAAAAAGATAGAATATCACAAAGAACAAGATACTGTAAGACTTAACTGTGATTGGCAAGTTGTGGGAATGAGATAATTAGTTGTTCCCCCATGTAACACAATCATGGATAGTCCTGAGGCCTCCCGGTCCTGTGATAAAAATGTGGTGAATTTTTGGCGCACAGCTGTGTGAATAATATTTTTTCCCTGACCTTAAGAGGGTTGATTTAGGGGGAAAACAAGTCAATTTGTGGATGTGAGAAATATCTTAAATTGAATTTTCTAGTACGAACTTATGAAATGAGAAAATCTCTAAAAAGTTATGAAATTATAAACTGTAAGGACAAAAGTATTGGGGAACACCAGTTTTTAGGGTTTGGGCTAGGCCACTTACTTCCAGTGAAGGACAATCTTAATGCTTCAGCAGACCAAGACATTTTGGACAATGCCATGCTTCCAACTTTGTGGACACGGTTTGGGGAAGAACCTTTTCTATTCCGGCACAAAGTAAGCTCCATAAAGACAACCCCATCCAACACCTTTATGATGAACTGGAATTTTATGAGCCAGACCTTCTCATTCAACATCAGTGTCTGACCTCATAAATGCTCTACAGAATGAATGGACACAAATTCCCACACAAACTCCAAAATCTAGTGGAAAGCCTTTCAAGAAGAGTGGAAGCTGTTATAGCTGCAAAGGGGAACAAACTCCATTTTAAAGCTTATGGATTTTAATGCAATGTTATTAAATGTCAATGTTGGTGGAATGGTCACGTGTCCCAATATTTTTGTCCATGTACTGTAGAAAAAGAAAGTGGACCTTTCTCTCTCTCACCGTGTGTGTGTATCTGTCTGTCTGTCCGTCCTAGAAACGCCTCGTCTGTTGCTCTTACGTGGCAGAGGCCGGTTCTCTCTCAGGAGGCGGGCGGTGTGTTGCTCAGAGCCTGAGTTTCTCTGGCCGGACGGAAGACTCCCGTGTTGGTTTTTTATGTTCTCTTTACTTCTCCTATAAGGTGTGATCATGTTTACCGTTCCAGAGCTCCTGCTGCTCCTGGCCGGACTATCCTCCACCGTGTCCGGATACTTTGTGAGTGTGGACGCGCACGCCGAGGAGTGCTTCTACGAGCGGGTCACCTCGGGCACCAAGATGGGCCTTATGTTCGAGGTTGCGGAGGGGGGCTTCCTGGACATCGACGTGGAGGTAAACCTACCTGCCTGAATTCAGACACATGGAAAACATGCTCTAATCCCCCTTCCCTCGCTCTGTCTAGTCCCTACCAAGCAGAACGACCTTATTTGTGACTGGCATATGGAAGCTGCCTAGCTTAAATCCTACAGCTAGCTAGCACGACCCCTGACCTACTTGTTGTGTGAAAGCCTTGATAAAGATGAACGGAACCAATTTAAAGCATCTTAATGTCGCCTAATTCGACAAACTGGCTGCCAAATTGAAAATAAATTTGCTTTTGATGTTTGTACCTGCTGCTAGTCGCCGTTAGCTTCGAAGCTAGCTGTGTGCCTAGCCGGCTAGCTAGCAAAACATTCTGGGAAAAAAAACGAATTTTCTCAGTGTTTGGTTAAAATAACTCAAATAAGTTGACAATTAATCCCTGTGTTGCTCAGGCAAGAGCCCAAATAATGTATTTAGGCTGTATATATGCGTAGAAACGGAAGTCTTTCTAACAGCTGTTGTAGTTAAGGTCCTCACTTGTCAAAATATTTATTTTTCCTTAAGTTTTTACCAACCTAGTGAAAGAAAATACACAAAAGCAAGGAGGAAAGTTTGGAAAGGTGGAGGTTTATATATTGGGGCAAACTGAAATAGTCAAGCCTTTATGATTGCGTGAAGCAGGATGAGATGCTTTCCTCTGTGACTTAGCATACATAGCATGGCCTTGTAATCCACCGTTGTCCAACAGCCAGTCTAGAAAAGATTGGAAATATACATTAAAACTTCTTGTTGGGATTTCTTAATGTGAAGATGATGTGAGGAACACTATGGCCTCCCCAGCCTGTGAATCAGGAAGTGACACTTAAAGTTGAAGAAAGGTGCATTTCTTCTTGAATTACAAACCTTTTTCCCATTTCTGCTCCTGGAGGTCCACTGCTCTGCACTTTTTAGGGTTTCCATACTCGCACTCATTTTTGGGGCAGCTGGTGGCCTTGTGGTTAGGGAGATGTCTCTGTGTACAGAAGGTTGGGGTTTCAAATCTCAAGGACTGCCAGTGGCACCACTGAGGTACCTTTACGCAAAGTACCGTGCCCATACACTGCTCCCCGCGTGCTGTGTTGCTGGCTGCCATCTGCTTCACTTGTTAAATGGGTTAAATGCAGAGAAACGCTGTACTGTGGTGTGGCGTAACTATAAGGGGCCACTTTACTTTCATTTACTTTATTATACAACTAATCAGCTCATTAGCAACCCCTCTCTAAAATGGGAGCGTTAAAGTCAGTTAAAACACAAAAATGTGCAGGGCAATGGATCTTCAGGACCAAATTTTTGTTAGTGTTCTTGGTGTTTCCCTATTAACCTGTTCACTGTCCATCCCATATTTGGGATGGAGGCAAGATCAGCCCAGAAATATACGTTTTTTGCTATAA